>OY293828.1:30250270-30369270 GCA_958507055.1 Crioceris asparagi
TTCATTTGAGCTACTAGTCATCGATTCTAGTAAGCTTTCGATATCGATGATCTCCTCTTCTGAACATTTTTAACATTTTGTATTTTTGCGGAGAGAACATCTTTATATTCATCAGGGGGTTTCGTAACACTCGAAGAAGCCGAAGCTACATCTGACACTGAATCTAAGTGAGAATTTGAGGGTATTTATGCTTACCCGTTTTTGCGCCTTTTTCTGGTTTTTCACCTTTTCTTCCAGAAGACTTATATTTTCCCGTGAAAGCATTGCGTTTTCTTCCAATACTTAATTTTTACTCTGCAAATCAGCCACAATGATCTTTAAAATCTCAACCTGTTCTTTGGTATTCTAATTCATAACCTCTGCTGCCTCGTGAACACATTCTGCAACTATATGAGTAGCGCCCGGTCCAAACCCGAGGGATTAAACAACTTTGTACACTTCCAACAATCTACCACCCTTTTCTTACCGGCACCATAGATGTGATATTTAATTAAGGATAGACGAGAATGCAGATTTATCTGAGTTTTGTATTGTTCGATTCAACATAATCATCTTATTTATGGGTATCTTTCAACAGAATACAGTATACCATTTGGTACAGCTATATGATGCTGTGCCATGTAGTATAACTTAACACAGCGTATTAATTCAGCGCCAGACGTCGTTCCTAACTTTACTATAGTTATTAATATAAAATTTATCAATAACTCAAATACAATGCTGTAATAACATTTATTTTAAATATGAATCATATTTATCCATAAATAAATAATTTGTTGACAGTAACGCAAATACATCGCCATTTTCAGGATGTAAGAATATGACCTTAATCGGTAGAATCATTTAAAAATTTGACGATCACTAAAATTATTCAGGCGCAATTCTAAGACCCACTGTATATTGCTTTAATAAAAATGTTTTTGTAATGGTGTAAATAACTTTGGTAATTTTAGAATGAATCCTTAATACATATTGGCAAAGTTAGATTAGATGTGTTTTGTAATTCGTAATTATTGATGAAATAATATTATTAAAATATGAATGACTCTAGTCAACAGTAGATAATAGGTACCTAATACAATTACCGTGACTACCAACGATGAAAACAACTACTCGGTGAAAAGTGTTTGAAGTTTACAATATATATTGAATTGTATTCAAACATATTGCACCTATCAACGATGATGTAATTCAATGCGGGATGGAGTATTAGCTCACCTAGTAGTTGTTGTCATCGTTAATGCACAGTAATTGTATTACCTATTGTCTACTATTGACTAGTCATTCATAATCTATTTCACAGTAGAAATCTTCACATCTTTCATTTTGATAGATAACATTATATTCAATCATGTTGCATTTTCCATGTAAACACGAACCTTCTCTCACATTTTTGGTTCCATATGATACTAGAATCGACAACTCAGTCGAATAAGTAACTTCTAGTGTGGCATTCTCTCAATTCCAAAGGAATTATAAAGGGTTGATGTTTCATTCATAATCATTGTCCTCTTAAATAAAATCACACTCGTGCCTGTTGACTTCCTAAATAATATTTACCGTCAACAAAACTCTTCAAAATTGCGTATAGACTACGTACTACGTACTTAATAGCCTGTCAATTTAGCTTGTAAACATTTCTCGATAAACGATGAGCATTTTGAAAATGTTTGCACATTTTATCATGGAAAACCACTAAACATAATGCCGCCAGGGAGTTGTCAATATGTTAAGTAGATGTTGGCCTTCTTTCTCGTCTGTTCCTTTTCACGGAAAACATAAAAATAAACGAGCACTAGTCTATGACAGAACGTTACAAACTATCTCTGCACTTCTGTTTTTGTTATATCTTGTTCGGAGTTTTTTTGTCGCTCGCTCGTCAGATAGCATGACGCCAGTAATTTCATAAAAGAGCTGTTGCTCTCTTTTTATTTCTTTCAGTGCATCTAAATTGTATTATTCCATTGATTGGAATTGTGATTTGGATTTTAAACTTTTGCTGTAGCATTTCTCATATTCTAAATTGAAAACAACCAAAGTTTATAAGTGTATCGATAAAATAGTTCTATAACAAATATTATGAAAACCGATTCTAATTTTATGAATAATCAGAAATACCTACTTCCATTACCTATATGAACCGTATTTTTGTTTATTGCAATATCACACCCTTATGAAAAAGCATTTGCAGAGTACCAGTCTTATTTCTAATAAAAATTTTGTAGTAAAGATATTTATTTGATAATCAGAGCTTTCTTTATTTTGTCCTATTTCAAAATAATTATTTTGCACTTTGTAATCTGCACTTTCATCTACAAATCGGTACAATTACATTATTTTTATCACTTCTAGATCCGAAGTTGTAAGCTTTTTGCTGAAGTGAAATTAAAAATTCCTGCTTTACAGGTCACTACCTGCTGAAACGTCTATGTTACCAGAACAGACGCCTCTGGATGACTACAATGATATTTTACATGTTGATTTAATTGAATACCTCATATACTCAAATTCATTGAGTGCTCTCTAGAGGCCATCAAGCTCCAAAATAGGCACTCACGTAGATATAATTCAAGAAGAATGCACGCACCTAACTTGAGTTGAGGGTAACAGTGGAAGCAAAAGATAGTTTTGTAATCGGAATTCAGGGTGACGATAAACGATTGATAAACTGGAAAAGAACGCTTTTCGAGGCATTTAATTTGACGAGCCCAGAAAACAACAAATACAAAGTACCTTTTCCAATAAAATACACTAGCACTGTAAGAACTTTGATTAGTTCTTAGAGCGATTTTTGTAATTATCCAAGTACAAAACATTCCATCGTTTTCTCGCATTTTTTTGTATTTTGGAGAGAGTAACCTCCAAGATGCTTCTTGCAAGACTCATTTTTATGTGTATTTTGTAACTTAAACTCAATTTGAGCTGTTGTTATGTAAATAAGTAAATAGATAAGGTCGTGTCTTGTAAAAAATAATATGAACAAACAGCGTTAGAAAAGTATTTTGACAAAATTCGTATAACTTCTGGGTTATTCACTCACTGAAGTCACCAAAACTGAAATGAGAACTTCGGATTGGTTAAAATAATAACATTATGTCCAATTTCAACCAATCAAAACCACTTCTTGTGTTTTGTTTAGAATGGTGACGTCAGCACTTAACTAGTCTATAAACGATAGAACAAAAATAGAGGTAAATTTGGTACAAATATCGCAATGCATTCTCCAGCGATGTTGTATTTCCGTAGTACAGCTTTTCTTGAAGAGTACCTTTGTCTTACGATTTATCTTGATACATATCAGTGGTTCGGAATCCACGTTAAATTGAAGACGCTTTGTCTGTGGCAACTCTTTCAAGCCATTGCCGTCAAGTACGGCACTTAAAGAAGAAATCTACATAATTTTAGAAACAGTACTTTCTAAAAGGCATTGAAACAACAATATTAATTAAATTAGTTATCTGCCAACAATAAAAACAAAGTAAACATTCGAATGCAAGGTAATAAATTTCTTAGCATAATAACTGCCAATGCTAATATGTATTTAATATCTAACCGTTAGCAACAACATCCAATTAAAAAAAATGTCAAGTGAGAGTTGAGCTCGCATGGAGTGAGTTCCCTACTTAGGATTATCGCACTGGTTTTCATGTAATCTTTGTGAGCAGCCCTATATTCTGTAGTTTTTTCTTTATTTTATGCCCAACTCATTAACGTAATCCATGATTACTTAACCTAACTCTATATAAGTACCTACCTTTTTTCCGACGATTTATTTTATAATTATTCTGTTTTTTATTTGCAACACATTCCTTGACACTCAAAAATCTTTAAAAAATCTACATTTGAATCAGGGCTTTTGAACGTAACATTTTATAATGTATGGAATCTGCCTTCCCGTTAATTCTTGTATTATTATACTAGGATTATACCCATGCAATATACGTAATACTCTATTCAATACATGTATGATGAAATTAATTTGAATAAAGCAACCCTTCAAACTATTCAGTCCCTTGATGAGATTGTCAATTATCAATTAACTTATCAATTAATGGGTAACCCATAACCCAGCAATATCTCATTGCAAGCGGGCCCAACATATTACTACCATCATAATCGTTCCGATCACGCTGCTACTGCTGAACCTGTTTCATCTTTGACGGCTGTTGTCTCTACACAAGGCAAAACGTCTGTTTCAACATACGATATACATATATATTTCATATTTCCATCAAATCTGAGCACATATTCAGCTTAATTACTAACTCCACCTCCTCCATTATGATTCACGGGCCAACCCCATTTACTAATTGCTGTTGATAATTTGTCAGAAATAGTCAGTTTTGCGGTCAGCTCGCTCAGTGTGTATGTAGTGTGGAACTGGGAAAGTGGAGCACTCGATTTTATCACATTTCCCATCACAGATTCAATCCAGCCAAGAGCGCGTGGATGCTATAATGATTACTATAATTTGCACTAACATGCTACACGTTGTAATAAATATTGAGAGGGCGATTATGCAATTATGTGGGATGGAGTTGATATTTTTTTATTATTGTGGATAAAATCATAGAAATGTACATTCTATACCTATATTATCTATATCAGCTCAATGAACATTATAAGAAACTAACTGTAATATCCAGTGTTTCTCGGGTATGAAACACCACCATACAGAATACTACATACAAGTTTCATGAAAATCGTTTCGGCCTATTTCGCGCTACAATCTTGAACAAAACTATTTTTGAGACCATTAGTATCCTAAATAAATACTTTTTTACCGAAAATTGGACCGATTTTATTAGTTGGTGCACTGAAGAATACAAAATAATATTAATTCTGTTGGTGCTGGTTCTTTTGAAGTTGTGCGATTGTATTTAGATAGAAGATGAATACCGAAGTAACCTTAAAGTATTTGTTAATGATGTATTTCAGATTTAGATTTACATTGCGTTTATGTGGTTTTGAAAAACTGAATATGGGGTATCTTTAAAAGGTATTTACAAAATGCTAACGCATATTCCTAAGATAAAAATAAGTTTATTTAAGCAAAATCACAGTACGAAATTGGGTGTTTTAATAGTATGCAATCGTGAAGACATAATCTGCATATAATTTTTCTTTTATAATATAATATAACGACCCATGGGATTACACTCAAGTTTAAAGAGGGCGAACATACCTACCCATATCAAAATTATGAAAAACTTCTATATTTTGATATATCATTCCATAAATTAAAATAAGTTTTTCTTGATAAACACTTTTGAAAAAGAAAATTGGTATATAACATTTTTACCTTTTTCTATCACTTGCAAATCAAATAATTTCCTGTAATCTTGAAAAAACGTACGGACAAATATTACAAATAAATCTGTAAAACAGAAAGTTATAAATACTAAGAGATTTCGTTTTTAATGATATCTGTCGGAGTTGGGATTACTAGTGTTTGTCTAGTGGTCAAAATTCTACCATAATCATTACTGAAAATCTGATGAATGGATCATATTATAACGTTTATCCCTGTGATAAAAGTTGTGGGGTGAGTTTACTTGCGTAATACTCCAAAGTTCGCAGATTGCTTCCAAAACGTTTATTTTCAACACCTTGTACACCAGCCTCCGAGGTAGTACAACTGACACATTAATAATCTAAGTTGCTACAGACTTCGCCGTCTGTACTACGGTCGTACAAACAGGTCTGGAATCAAATATTTTATCTTTTTTTATTTTCAGAGATATGCTATACAAGTTTTGCTTTTCTAACGGGCGCCATATTTGTTTTTTATACCATTAAATGGAACAAAAAATCTCCTTTACAACAATGTATAACATTCGACATTTAATGTCAGAGGGACAAAGAGAAACGGTAAAAATATTTTCGAATGCGGTAGGCCATAATAATAATAATAATAACGGTTTATTTCCCAAGAAACATAAATGTTTATAACAGGGAAAGTACAAAAAATATATAATAATAAAAAAAAACATAAGTATTAGAATAAACAATGAAATCAGAAATGTCATTAAAAAAAGCTATATGAAACTTATTTATTATAATAAATATTTTTTCAAACTATTTTTGAATCTTGTTTTAAGAAAATCCGGTAAGTCATTATATAATTTTATGCCGTTATAAAGAATTGATTGGTTGCCAATTGTTGTTTTAATTTTTATTAATACAAGTTAATAATACCTAGTTAAATAATTGTGTTGATCACAATTAAACCGAAAAACTAAATTTGAATGTTTTAAATTATTTATGACCAGATGAATGAATATAAAACAACTATAGCAAATAAGGTATTAGAACAAAGGCATACCAAAACGAATAATAACCGTAAATAAATGATAAACTATCCACGTAACAATATGAATGGCTCGGCTTTGACTCTATGCTGAAAGTAGAAAAAAAGTTACTGTTTCCAAATGCATTTATTGATAACAACAAAGTTCGTCGATACCTAATAAACAAAAAAAATCGATTTACAGAGGAGAAAAAAATACTGAACTGTTTTTACTTTTTACTTATAAATTATTTACCTTATTCAATACTCAATTTTTATAAAACCAACAATAAATACAAATTTTACAAAAAATATGAGAGAAATCGAGACTTATCTTGAGTACCTGTTCTACTGACCAATTCGGATAATTTTAAAAATCGTAAAAATTGCGAGGAAAATAGTGAAAACACCACTTTTTCCATACGCTTTCTTAGTGTGGTGTCACATATGTCATACACGTCAAAAACCATTATCCAAAGAACACCTATATTATCTGGAACAATGAGCCTTTTTCCTAAGAAGAGTGTGGCCTTTCGCTACGAGAGGGCAGCACTTCTGGTAGGGACAGGGACAAATATTAAACCTACTACAACTCTGGGGAAATATAGGTGATAAAAGTAAATTATTTAAAATAATCAAGCAATCAAAAAAATATCGTGTACCATAAAGCATTACAATAAAAATATTATATTATTACTGAAGTATACAAAAGGGAATTTATTTTTGTAAGTAATAGTCATTTAAAATTGAGATAATAAATTAATAATTAAAGTTATTACTCTGAAATTCATTTTATTTATTCATTTTTTCTATTGGACTGCACATGGCCAATAACCAACATAACTATTTATTTGAAATTTCGTATATCTCTACAATTATTACTGCTACGGCAGCAACGCACCGGGTACTGGTAGTACTAAATAAACCACTCTATCAAAATTCTATTCTGAAATAATGTTTTATTTGTTGGCGTAGAAATTTGAGAAATATGAAATTATTATAAAAATAAAGTTATACGCATATGGATAGATAGACATTGTGAGTAATTTTGATATAGCTTATTTGCCATATTTAATGATGCCACCGTAAGTATCAGATTTCAGCAAAATATCATGAGGCGTTAGAAACACAAAAACGATTTTAAAATTACTACATATAGAAACCAAAATATACAAAGATAAATTTGGCTCAGTTATCTTATTTTGATATCAGTAATGGGTGCTAGTATCTTGTAAGGACCTTTTATGTCCGTATCCCAATGACCGTTGTCCATTAAGATTGCCGATTGTGCTTGCTCCATTCCATTTTCAATCACACTAGACAAGCAGTCCACTGCTACCGATTCCCGTCTCAGCATACTCTGTACTTATTTTCGTGACAGTTAATGTGTCAAAATTTTGACAGCTGCCATGCAAAAATTTACCATTGGCAACGCTTGCAACAGTAGTCAATAAAATAGAAGTGAATCTACAGGGCTTCTGAAAAGTCCCGAAACGATCGATTATTGGGTAAACTATACAAGGAATCAAAAAAGTTTGATAGACAAGTTCTAGGGTTCTTACATCTCTACACCTTTTCCAATTGTAATTCAGAAAGCATCAATTCAACTTCAGAAGATATCAAATGTAATTCAGAATGATCAATTATATTTTAGAAAATGTCAAATGCATTTCATATTAGTGAACTGTAATTCAAAATTAATCAAATTTTTTTCATATTAGTGAATTGTAATTCAGAGCTCGTCAAATTTAATTCAGAACTTATAAAATTTAAATTAGAACTCATCAAATGTATTTCAGAATATATCAAATATAAAACTGAATTTTAGTATTTCTTTAAATTTAATACATATTTTAATTTTAATATTAGGATTTAATAATATTTTTTCCATTATTATTACATTAATAATATTTACATTAGATTAATAATAATGAATTACATCTGATGCTTTCTGTTTTACATTTGATATGTTCTGAATTAAATTTGACGAGTTCTCAATTACAATTCACCAAAATGAAATTGGCAAATTCTGAATTACAATTGACCCATCTGAAATACATCTATAGAGTTCTGGAAGCAGAAAAAAATTTCATTTATACAGGGTTAGTCATGAACTCGTTGAGAACCAAAGGTTCATATTTTTAAATGTAATACCCTATATATTATTAGGTATTTGGATTCTACACTAAATTTAACCCACATTTCGTGTATAACATCCTATCCCTAAATTCAGCCATTTTAAAGTTATCGAGTTTTGAAAATAACCAACATAGATACTGTATTCTGTAACATCGGTAAAAATGGTCTAAGAAAATTAAATACCTAGGGTACTTAATGACAATCAGAATACCTGGTCGTAATATGACATGCTTATTTTGACAGTTAATATTTTTCGTGTTACAGTTTCTCTTGGTTGGATTAGGTTTGCTTCGTCAATTTCCCACTGCAATGTATTTAAGCGAAAGAGAACGTATCACTCTCCTTATGATGAGAGGATTCGGTGACAGGGTACGAAGCTATAGTGAAGTGGCATATTTGTTCAACGAAACGTTTCCAGATCGGCCACCAATAGTCAAGTCTACAATTCAAAGAACTGTCATTCGTTTTAAGGAGTTCAGTTCAGTAAAAGTCGCTTTGCGAGTAGGACGGCCCAAAAGTGTGATGAACGAAGAGAAAAGCGTAGAAGTAATTCAATCTTTCATTGAGGACCCACAGATTTCCATTCCAAAAGTTGCCCGGGAATACGGAATCTCTAAGTATTCAGTACATAAGATCCCACAAAAACAGATTCTCTGTAAAAAAAAGAGTGCCATACCCTTCCCCTATATAAATGTTTAAAAAGTTCTAAAAAAAACATAAAACCATTGAAAAACGCCATTCCTGCGATCTGTGAAAAATAAATTAACAAAAATATATATTGAGTAAAAGTTTGTAAAAATAACTATGAAATAAAAGTATGAAAAAAAATCATAAAAAAATTCAAAACAGATATAAAAAAACATTATAAAACATTTTTCTGAAAAACAATGGCGCAGAATTTACATTTGTAAAGTTATCTAGATCTAGAATCGAGAGCTCATATTTATGAAATTATGTAGGTCTAGAATCTATACAGTACCTAAAAGAAACAAAAAGCCACGCGCGCCATTATTTTTCAGAAAAATGTTTTATAAAGTTTTTTACATCTGTTTTGAATTTTTTTATGATTTTTTTTCATATTTTTATTTCATAGTTATTTTTACAAACTTTTACTCAATATATATTTTTGTTAATTTATTTTTCACAGATAGCAGGAATGGCGTTTTTCAATGATTCTATGTTTTTTTTTAGAATTTTTTAAACATTTATATAGGGGAAGGGCATGGCGCTCTTTTTTTACAGAGAATCTGTTTTTGTGGGATTTCACTACTTTTTGTATTCTTAGGAGATATAGATAATGTATAAAATAAAACGTATAGTAAGTGCTATGTTAAGTACACTTCGATATACTCGTACCCTTTTCGTTTCGGGTCTAGGATTAGATAAGCAAATATTGAATATCCATTCGATCGGGAATTGAACCGATTCTAAATGCGACTGTTGATGTACAACTCTTGAGAAAGGTGTAATGGTCTTACAACAATAAATTTCTTACAAGTGTTGTCGTGATAAAGCTACTTCGTACCTGACATCAAGCTAGAGAAACAGCAAATGCAATCGCAAAAACACCGCAATCAGTCGAATTTTGTTGTTGTTGCACATCAGGAAATATTACTGGATTTTCTTCAAAAGAGTAATATGTAAGAAGGATAAAGCAACTGCAATAATTTCTTGAAGTGAACATCGAGAACTTTGTTATTCAGAGGATCGAAAATGTAAATATTATTCTTGTCATAATAACTACCTACCTAATGACATCCTGACATTTCACTAGCGTTAGAATCATAATATTTTCCATTCTATGTAGTAATTAAATATGATTTTTTATTTTTTTGGTTAGGATCAACACATTCGGGTAGTATTTGCATATTTGCATCCAACTTTCACGAAAGTCATACCCAAATTTGATTGCCAATAGTTGAGAAAAGACTTCAATGTGATCATCAGTTAAGCCATTCATTGTTTCTTATGACTTTGTAAAAATGTTCGTCCACTTGTGATATTCTTAACATACGAAAGATAAAATTCTCTGCAAAATAAAGATAATGTGGTAGGTAATATACTTACCTGTCTAAAAAATATCATCATATAATGAAAATATATTAAAGATGAAAATCGTGCTTACCAAATTTCAAAGGAATACACAAGTAAACAAAATGCTCTAAACATATTTAGGTATTAAATAAGTTTCTATAATTGAGAGATTTTTGACGTTACATGTTTTCTCAGGCATTCAAAACTAATAGAGGTGTCATTGTGTCAGCTACGATATAGTACCAGAGATCATAGAGATTGATATTAGCAGCGATTGTAGAGATAAATATCTATTAATATTGCAGTTTTCGAATCTCAATTATCAAGTCGGAAGTCGATAATATAAATGTAGATACATATGCTTAAATATAATAGGAACGTTGCGAGCTTATATTAACGTAGATAAATTAATAAGTTCCCGCGGAGAAGACTGTCGCTGAACCGAGCCGGAATTAGTGTGAGATCCATGTATATAGATATACACGAGTGGTTTAAGATTGAAATCGACAAATTTTTGGGGCTAGGGGCGTGGCTTACCATTGCTACGGAAATACTTTTGTTAATATATAATTATTAACTTTAATTTAGGTCTCAATCGATAGATCATTGATGGTTTATATGGCGTAACTAAGCACATTTTTGGTTAAAGTCTTATATTAATTGAGATATATCGACGCTAACATTGGGACGCAATGGGGGAGAATATATTTCCTGTAAAGAGACTGTAGTGCCCGCTATATTATATTATATTATGATCTGCGCTATACCTATGTTGGATGCATGAAACTAGACGAGTGCATGGCTAGTTGGATGTAGGGAAAGGGATGGCACGAGACACTACCGTGTCTCTTGATTCTCAAACAATGTAAATTTCACCCCTATATAGTTTTTTAGTTCAAGATGCAATGCAATGGTGCAAAAATGTGATGAAAATATGGATTTTCCTCAAAAAAATGTTTCTAGTGACGAAGCAACATTTTATGTAAACGGCACCTTAAATCGCCATAATTTTCGTTACTGGAGTTATACCAACTGGATGATTGATTCTTACACTCAAACTCCAGAAAAGACGATGGTGTGGGCCGGAGTAGTTGGTGGACAAGTGAGATAGGTCCATTCTTCATAGATGGAAATTTCACTGCGGCACTATATTTACAATTATTACAGAATCGTATTGTTCCTGTAATTTATGATGCTGTCAGTGAAAGTTTTCATTCTGGTCGTGAAGTACGACCATATCTGGATCATTTTTTCCCCTAAGGTGGATCGGAACTATTGAGTGGGCACCAAGGTACCCCGATTTGACTCCCCTTGATTACTTCCTATGGGGTCATCTAAAAAGCAGGGTGTACAAAACAAAACCACGTGATGTTAATAAACTGAGGCAGCGGATTATTGACGACATTCGGCTTACTGATGAAGCTCAATGGAATAACGAGATAGATGCCTTCTATACAAGGCTAGGACATTGTTAAGCAGTGAATGATGTGTAGTTTGAACATCTTCTAAAATAATAAATCAAATAATGTAATACTTTCAAAAAGATTAAAGCTTGTTGTGAATTTAGGGATAGGGTGTTAATTATACAATATGTCTAAAATTTAGCGTCCAAATATTCCATTTAAAAATATGAACCGTTGGGTGTCTACGACATTGTGACAAACCCAGTATAATTTTTTTTTCTGCCTGATAGATATTCAACAACCCTAAGACTTTTATACCAAACTTTTCTTGATACCTTGTATAGTTTACCCAATAATAATCGACCGTTTCGGGACTTTTCAGAAGCCCTGTATAATCACAATCAGATTTGTAGCCGCTGACGGTTGTGAACTGATTGGCGGAGAGCACCAATGGAATCAATAATCATAATCTACCTATGTGCGAATGAAAGATGTCATTATCTGTTCTTAATGTCGAAAGCTCGCTTACGGCTGCTCAAGAAGCACAATTTTTTGACCGACGAACCCCGAACAACGGAGGAGGTATACAATTCGACTGTCTGCTTTATTTTTTTTTTTTTTTTTTTTTTTTTTTTTTTTTTTTTTTTTTTTTTTTTTTTTTTTTTTGGTTCGTGCGCGCCTTTTATATAGTATACGATCTCCGATTTTGATGATTTTGGATTCATTTGAAAGAAGGGGATTGAGAAATGGTCCCATATTCATAAAAACGCAAATCCGAAATCTCCTTCCCTCCGAAAACCGCCCCCGAAGGGGTGGTGGGGGCGAATTTTCTCGAAAATCGAAAATCTGAGTTGGTATAATTAAAGATAGGACAATATCCGGAAACGTTTAAATTGAACATTTTTTCAAAAGTGTTACGGTTTTCGAGATAGACGCATGTTAAATATGTATTTTTGCTATGTGGAGAGGACAATTTCTTTCGAAAATTGAAAATTTTTCGATACTACATGAAAGATATAATTATTTGTAGCAACATTTATAATGAACATTTTTTCTTTAGAATTACGGTTTTCGAGTAAAATCGGTGTTAAATGGTAACAACTAAAATATTCAAGCGTATTTCCGCCGCGATGTTCTGAGATCTCAATAATAACCACTACAAGCAAGGAATATACGTGGGTAATAGGATAAGTATTATCTTCATTGATATGGTATAGTGAACGTTCAACGATTTTCGGGACTAATGTTACACTCAAAAGTGTGAAATAAATATTTTTTACAAAAAATTGGACCGACGTTATAGTTGATGCACTGAAAAGTATAAAATAATATTACTTCTATTGGTGATGGTACTTGTGAAGTTGGTGCCAAAAGCTATCAATCTAACTGCAACTGCACAACTTCAAAAGTACCATCACCAATAGAAGTAATATTATTTTATACTTTTCAGTGCATCAACTATAACGTCGGTCCAATTTTTTGTAAAAAATATTTATTTCGTCTAATAACTTTAATTGTGTTAAGACAGATTCCCGCGCGTCACTTCATAAAATTTTTTGCTTCCAAAAGTTTACTTGCTTTCAAGAGGCGATAAAATTTGAGGATTGAGCCATTTAAAAGCAAGTAAACTTTTGGAAGCAGAAAACTTCGAGACGCGACTCGCTACTTCGCGTCGCCAAGTGAGAATAGGCCTTTAAAAGAGCGTGTGCCTTGTTGATCTTGACAAGTGACAAAATGTTGTAAATCAAATAATTCGATTGACTGAAAATATGTGGACAACAAGTAATGACTCCTGGGTGAAAAATAAATCAATTTAGACAAAATCATTATTATTATTATAAAAGTTTTTTTTAAATTACTGTAAATGTGCTGATGATGTTTCGTCAAATACAATTGTTACTTAACATTAGTAACTAATTATAGTAGTCAAATGAAACTTATTGGTTATCGGGCAGGTACTTATCACCCTCCTGTAATGCCAATGAAAAGCTGATACCCAGAAATTATTTAATTTTCTGAAAAAAACTGTTGTTATAAAACTTTTTCACGAAGAAAAAACCACATTATCGAGTAATTAATTTTTTTGTTCGGCAACTTTCAAATTTTATAACAAAATTTCCTCAAATAGTTACCCTTGTTGGCTAACCAAATTCTAATTAGTTTCAAAATTTATATTAAAAGCATCATATCTATCATAACAATTTTATTAAATGGTAATCAATTTAAGTAATTGAATTCTTAAACTTGCCTCAAGTTATGCGCTTCTCCTAATTAAGTTTATTCTAATTAAGAAATGGTAGAGTTTTTAATATTCATTCGAAACTTGAGAGCACTCTAGCTTTTCTCATTCAATTTAAGTACATACAATACTTCTTTAATTCTAATGGCAAAAGAAACTGATCTACATTCATTCTAAAAAACGTATCATAATCTAGAGGGTTGTTTTTCATAAAATATTGTACTCAAACTGAAAAATATGCTCTCGCAATACATGGTTTGTAACTAAAATTCTCGGAATCTAAGTGTTTCCTTAAACATTTTCAATATTAACTGTATTCTTGTCCACTATTTTATGACTTTATTGTGGTTTTAATCTCTAACCTTTGCTGTTAGTACAGGAAGGAATTTATGAGGGTAACAATATTTCTCTCAATAACTTTCGATACTATTGTCCATTTTTGAGATACGTGACAATTTATTTTTTGATACACATCACGATAACATTTAAAATAAAATTCATGTATTCATTATTTTCAAGAGAGATCCAGATATGTTTATCAGAAGATAAATAATCAACTATTTCAAAACAGGTGAGTTTTATAGAAACCTATCGTAATGATGCCATAATAAAACTGGAACAACCTGTAAATATACACACATACATGTCACACAACCAAAAAAAAAATAAGAACAAAGAGAATTTTCTCTCGGCACAAATCCATACAATATCCGCAAACCGCTATAACAGCGAGAACGAGATCAGTCGTCTGGAATCTAGGAGATGAGAGATCTCTTATGATCCAAGCTCTATATATATTTATACACCGCAGGAACCTTATACCACACATACGTATATATCTGGTCAGAATGCTAGATTACTTTGATAGTGTGACCATTACGTTCCGCTCTTATTTGTGGATTTGATAAATCCTCACCCGTTTATAGGAAGAAATTGTTGTTGAGCGTCTCGCGTATCGGTGAAACTGTCTGTGAGTTGTTCTCTTTTCCCTCTCTCTCTGTCTCTCTCTCTCTCTCTCTCTATCTATCTCTCTCTCTCTCTCTTTCACTTCTAGATGCACCCGAATGCGGAGCATATAAGAAAAATTGAATGTTACCACTTGCATTGATTATATTGGAAGCGTCTGGTGATGAAATGCCACAAATTGGTTCATTGTAATAATGCAAGAGGTACGAGTATGAAAATCCTATAAATGAGATAGCTACTTGGTGAAATTTGAGTAATTAGAAAACGTCCAATTTTCCCCAAATGATGATATATGTCGTCACGTTTGACACATGTCAGATGCATGATACAAGATACAGAAGGTATGATATTGGCATGTGGCTACGTCACCCGGAGCAAGATTTGGCGGTTTTGCGTCATTTCTTATATATTTCAATTCAATATAACCAAATTCCGTCGTGTTTTTTTCTTCGGTTTTGGGAGTTTCTGGTGATTTTTTTGTAGTGTTAAATGCGGTGTTCTGTGGCATGATATAACACAGATAATTGTTTAAAAAATTTTACAAGCGATCTGATACTATTTCGGTTTCCCAAATATGAAAATATCCATAAAAGGTGGGCTATAGCTTGCAAGATCGCATTAATGTGAAAACTGCTAGAGTATGTTCTAAGTTCTAAGCATTTCGGCGAATCATCCTATTAACGAAATCTGCATTTTGAACTTTTGGGCTACAGTTCTCAATTTACCTTTGGGAAAATCGAGGAATGTGAAAGGGAAATTGTCCCGAAATAGTCATATCAATAAAAGAAATCGCTCAAAAAACCAGGTAGAGTCTGCAATTATTATTGTTGAGAAAAATCCATATTATTTCGACCTAGTTTGGTTTAATTTAAGGGATGTTGGTATTAGCAGTATTGAAGTAGATTAGGTTTTGGATGAGGTTAAACTATTACTAATTATATATCTAATGCTGTCCCGCAAATAGAAAATGTCACCACCAAAAGAGATACAAGGTAGCTTACAAAAAATTCTTTGGTATGATACAAGTAGTATGTATGTTTATAATTTGCAAAATATTGCTTTTCCTACTTTTATAATACACGTTTATTTGTGGCATTTTTACTTAATTACGTTACTATAGTAGCTGTTAAAGAAAGTATCGTGTGAAATTTTCGGTATCGAAATTTTTACAAATGTTGACGTTTCAAGTCTAATAGACATATTTTCAGCCATTGGTCTGTCTGTCCGTCTGTCTGTCTGTCTGTCCGTCTGTCTGTCTGTGACAGCATTATCTCGGGAACGGATCGGTGTATTTTGTTGCTTTCTTTTTTATTTTGATTGATACCAATATCACTCGCCGGTGGCACTGAATGAGAATACTGTATACACTGGGTGTTGAGCTATAGCCAAAAAACGTGATTTGCTCAAGACTATAGCGCGAAAATGGACTAACGATTTTGATTGAAATTGCCTAAAGTATTCTTCTGAGAGCCCTTTCCCACCCACATATAGTGCCATCTCTGAGAAAAAGCTCAAAAAAGTTAAGCTTGAATAAAATTCCGTATTTTCCACATGTTTCTTCAGATTCTGGCTAAACGTTTCATCTTGCGCAAAAATGTTACATGACCATTGTTGTTTGTCTTGACATGCTGAAAAAAATGAGTGGTAGCACTACCGCTATTATCATCGATACGTAAAGGGAGTATTGTAATAATATAAAATTTTTCATTTACTGAAATTTTCCTGCGAGCGGTAGGAAAGTCGTGTGTGTGGACACACCAGATTTTTTAAAGATGGACCTTTCTTTTATATGTTTTGGCGTATGTAACATTTGCAATTATACCTAAAAGCTGCTTTCTACCGTACCTAAACCATCATAATTAACAAGTTTTACTAATTGTAGTAGAATAAAGAAACATATGCCATAAGAATTCCGCATTAAATTCAAATTTTAAGCTCCGAGTGACGTCATGCGCAAGACGGACGAATTTAGAACAGCTATCGATCATACTTTTGTTTCTTGTATCATGTGTCAGAAGATATACCAATAATATTTATATCAAAACCGAATTTGTGTTCAATGTAGTGAATAACAGTAATAATAAAAAATTACTGGTGCCAGGTCTACTTAATTTGTGATTTCCTGAATATATAAATCTTTTACCACTTTCTTCCGCCAATTTCTATTATAACTTTGAAATGTTAAGATTTAGGTATAGGGAATGCTAGCATGGATCGATAGTGTAAAAAAACTGAATGTGATGCCATCATAAAATACATTGCTCTTCATTTAAAATAGTCGTTTTTTATGTGCTCTACATCGGCTCAATTTTCTGAACGCCTTTTATGTTCGGCCGAGCTTATATCTAGCCTTGGAAAACTTAGTTATACTTTGTTACAACCTGTTAAAATACTTGACCATATGCAATCCATCACAGTGATTTTTTTATTGGAATGAAAATATTAAAAAAAAATCCCGGAAAGGTAAATTTTTCAAAATTCATTGAATTGAAATTTGAACAACCTTTACATTGGTATACCTACATGTTATTACATAAATTGTCGTATGTGTCATAGCCTTGCGGTTAGAGGTTTTTGTTTTGGCTGTTGAAAATAAAGCAGACAGGGTTAGAGTTCCACTTCAAGGCAGATTTTTTTTTTTTCGCCTATTTCTTTTCAATAAATATACTATATATTTTTTTAATCAGGGTCTATATTAAGATCTCCAGAAAATGTACAATAACATCAAATTTATATTGAGTGTTCATGTTTTATCAATATTTGTTATTTTTCTTTATTAATTTTTATTTTTTGAACAAAAGTTGTAGGTACTGATTATATCTATAACCTAAAATTATTTTTGATGCTAATTACACTACGGCTCTTTTTTGATAATTTTTTTAAATGTTTGAATGGTTGCCATTTTGAAACTACTTACTCGATATGGCCCAATAACGAACTCGACCGAGATATTTGAGAGATTGATTTTTGTAGCAAATTTGAACTTGATACCTTCAAAACTGCGACCTCTATCGTGTTAACAAATTTCATAATATCCCATATATGTATATATATATATATATATATATATATATATATATATATATATATATATAATAATGGAGATGCTCTACACCTTTGTGCTTTTATTTAGTCGGACACAACCACCCACTAGAAGCGGATCACGTGATTTCAAGCTTGTTAGCTTTCAACAAGCTTGAAATCACGTGATCCGCTTCTAGTGGGTGGTTGTGTCTGACTAAATAAAAGCACAAAGGTGTAGAGCATCTCCATTATTATATATTATATACTCTTTCATTTTTTGAAATACAGAAATCTCAAATTATATATATATATAAACTTTTGAACCCAATGTTTTTTTGGACTAACTTGTAGACATATAACAACATGCCGTTGAAATTTTCTCGAAATTCAAAAGTGTGAACGATCGCAATAGCTACATTTCTATAAGAAATTTACCTAAGAAATGATTTTTGAGATAGAAAATTCCGATATAAGCTGCCTTAAAAATAAGTGAGGAATCAGAATTTTAAATAAAAAATATATTTGAAATCACAAAGTTATTATCGGGATAACCGAAACTATCTACTATATAGACTATATACCTATATATATATCTATAGGTGCCGTTATTATTCTAGTTAGAAAAAGCCTTCTCATAAAGCCCCTACTACCATTTTTCAGAACTAAAATATAAGAAGTTCTCTCAGTACTTCTAATAAGCCACTCAACGTAAATAACAGGGTTTCACCCTGTAACAACAGATACAGTATCTCAAAATAAGCATAAATTGTTGGATAAACATAGGTACCTACGATGCTTCGTGTTCGGGTTGGAATGAGTCAAACAGGTAGTTTGATTTTGAAACAGGAAGTTTCGTTGCTCCAAGTCAGAAGCAGGGTTGGGAAATTCACTGACACTCGGTACCGTAATAAATATGATAACGGCTCGACGTTCAAGCGAGTTCTGAACTTTGTTATAAAAACATATAGAAACAGTCAAATAAGCTAGGCTAAATCAATCAACGACCTACAGAAATGTGCAAATCGGAGAAATAGAATTATCGCGCGTTGCTACTTCTGCATAGTAAACAACAACCGCGACCTGGTTAATGAACTTGCAATTTGGTTTGATATGTGCAATTAAATTAAATTAGAATTAATATAAGTTCAATGACCTGTTGATTAAACACTTCGTTTTCGAGTTATTGCATTCTAAAGAAAAAGTCAAGAGGAATTCTTTTTTTTGTTTACAACTAGTAGCCTATCTATCTATCAATCTAGTCTATCTATTTTTTTTAAATGTCAATTTTAAAATTCTGATTAAGTAATTTCGTATACCGTGCCATTTCGTTTCTCTAATGCCAGTATGCCGACATTGTTTCCGTTTATGCGTTCTTCGCGGAAATGCTGGTGAGGCAGTTTCCGACTATGCTCTACGTGTTCCTTAACGTCAACTATCAAGTAAACATGTATTTTCATGCGCATTTCAACGCCTTCGTGAGACGAGAACATGTGCCGCAAAACAGGATGTAAAAAACAATAGTTGTTGTTGAATATTTTGATGAAAATTCAAGCAGTCGTCCGCAATTTTAGATTTACCACGACAAACAATCTGGAAGACTTTAATGGCCGAGCTTATCACATTAATAATGTGTAACATTTACTTCCTGAAGATTAACCTTGCCAGAGAACTTTTTGTGAATGTTATACTAATCAGGTAAGCTTAAAAGAATATTTCCAGACCAAAATTTTATGGACACATGAATCAACATTCACAAGAAAGGGGATTATAAACCAACACAATCTTCATGTTGTTGTCCACGACAATCCACACGGCGTCCGTGAAAGTGTAGTTCTGTACGAATTTCAGATAAAAATTTGGCTACGGATCTTAAATGATCGCCTAATTGGTTCATATTTGTTGTTGGTTTGTTAAGCTACCAGTCTCTTTTTTACTTTCCTTAGAGAAATCTAGGTAAATTAATTGACGACATTCCCCTGCTCATTAGAGAAGGCATGTGGGTTCAACTAGACGGATGTCTAGCGTATTACAGTGATTGGTTAAATAATCACTACCCAGGGCGATGGATAGGATAACATGGAGCAATCAGTTGACCTCCACGATCGCCAGATTTAGCGTCACTCGACTTCTTTGCTTAGGGAACATTAAAATAGAAAGTTTATGCTCAACCTGTAAATACAGCTGCAGAATTGCAAAACAGAATTAGGGTCACGTGTCACAATATCGTTGGTATCAATCATAGACATCTGAACACCTAGACCAAGCATTTCATTCATATCATGTATCTAAAGACGATCTGTTATTGTTAGAGAATTGTTTTGGTACTTTCCATGTGTAAGAGAGAGAAAAAATTTTCCTATAGGAAATTTTGGCAACAGTGTACCTGTGTAGAAGCGTATAAATGTGTAAAACGTAGTAGCAGCACTCAAATTATGAATGGACAATATTCCGACTAGCGACGAAAGTCGACGAATTCATACGGACGCCTAAATTATATATTCCTGTGTTGCCGCACTTAACTCAGTCGATCGATATCGATTCATGATCCTCTTATTTCACAAATGAAAAATAATTATTTCGTGTTGTAAAATATAAATCTGGTACATATTTTAATCTGCAGGTGTGTCTGAATAATCAATTGTAACTATTACAACGACCACCTTTTAATTACGTCTGAGTGTATTTGATTATTACTTTATAAATCAGAAGTTGCCATGAAAAATAAGAAGTTTGGCAAATATGTTAATCGTATCGGGCGGACACGAACCATTATGGACCAGAAGAATAATGGTCTTGAGATGTTGGATCGCTCTAAAAGAGGCTATGCGTGGTCTAGGTGATCAGATGTCTATGGTATCAATGATGTTATCCATCGTGCTTCAGCTTGTATTCGTGCGGCGTGGACGAACAATCAGTTTAATATTGGTTTTTACGTTTATTTTGTATTAAACTCAAAACAATATATTGTTAGCCATAGCAGTTCTTTACTTTCAAGCTTCCATAACTCGAAAACTAAGTTAGACCGGAGGTACTGAGTCTTTCCTTATTATTAAACAGTTTCTGCTGGTTTTATTATACGAGGTAGAAGAAAACTTTCGATAGGAAAGTTGTAGGGTTTATCCTGAGCATCAGGAAAAATTGTTATTGCATATACAAGCTGAATCACAAACATCTGATAAACAAAACTTGCCTTTTTTTAATGGAACATCCTGTTTATTATGTTCTAGGATGATAGCGCTTAAAATCTTCTCTTCAAATATATATAGTTTCACCAGTCAAAGAACCCTGATAAAAAATTGGGCCGATTAATTTGTTATTAAGAATGCCGCACCAAACGCTAACAGATCTACGGCCCTGAAATTTTATTTTCCTATGCCCATGAGGGTTCGCAGAAGCCCATATATGACTATTTTTTCTATTTAGGAGTCCTGCGGTATTAAATGATCATTCATCGCTCCACAAAATCTTTTTGAAAACATCGTTGTCATTCTTTTTTAATTCTAACATCCGCCGACAAAAGCCTTCCCTATGTTTTTTTGTCCTCACTTACTTAATTGTTGGACCGGCAAAATTTTGTTTGGGTGATATTAGCGAAGTGTCACATCTCACATCGATTTTTTTTCTCGATTTATGAAGTTGTTGGTGGCAACAGCGATCGAAAAAGTCGGATTCTCTATAACCAAGAAATATAAATTAAATTAAATATAAAGAAAATTGACAATGTTTACCTTCAAAATATAAGAGAATTTCAAGTTCCTCATTTTCGTTAATATGAACTACACCTACCCCGGTGTAAATTTCGATACTCTCTCCGTGGCATTCTTATTATTTTTGTAAAATAAATAAACTGTTTCACAATTTTCTTCTTCAGTGTAAATCATTTTATGGGCATCAACAAAGAAAATTATTATTATTTTACAGTTTATTTGTTGCTTCCACATGGCGAATGCGATATATTATTTTATGAATGCTTTAATACGAACAAATATGGGTAAACCATATGTATTCAAAGAGAGGATTTTAAGCGCTATCTTTCTGGAACAGGTTGTTCCATTAAATAAGACAAGTTTGGTTCACCAGATGTTTGCGATTCACCCTGTTTAAGCAATAACTATTTTTCCTGATGGTTCAGGATAAACCCTATAATTTTCGTTTAGAAAGTTTTTTTTCCATCTCGTAAAATAAGACCAGCAGAAGCTGTTTAATTATGATTTATCTAAAATACTGAAAAAATTAGATTACAATTCTGGAATAAATTAGGTATTTGTTTATGAGGTACAAAAGCTAAAAATTAGATGCTAATAAATTGACAAAGATATTTCATATAGGTAGTGTTGGACAGGCCTGACGTGACTCTTGTACATCATCAACGAATAATAAGGCATCAAACATTACCATCTTATTTTGAGGCCTATTAAGGGGCTTTGCGGTACTATAAACTACATATTATCTAAGTACCTATATGATGTTTAATCTATGTTTAAAACTGCCCGATAATAATCTTCAGTTTTAAATACAACAATAAAATATATGAAATAAACCTAACTCCTTTTCTAATGAAGAAGCATATATGAGAGAGCTTCAAAAATAACAACAAATTGGCACACACATAAAATGCTTTCATTACAGTTATTGAGTAAACATGATTTTATCTTCATCTTCTTCATCTGCAATCTTGAAAAGTTGAGCCAAAGTTCCAACCTTCTCAACAATATTGTTCTATACATATTCCAATCACCATTAAAATTTCAATATAATCAGCCTCAAAAGTACTATTTTTGTATAAAAAATAGTGTTAAATTGTCTTTTTAGAGAAATCTCAAGCAACCGCCAATAGTTTTATAGGTATTATTAGGTAAATTTCTTATAGAAATGTACCTATTGCGATCGTTCACACCTTTGAATTTCGAAAAAATTTCAACATCATGTTGTTATAAGTCTATAAGTTAGTCCAAAAAAGCATTTGGTTCAAAAGTTTATATATATATATATATATATATATATATATATATATATATATATATATATATATATATGGGATATTACGAAATTTGTTAACACGATAGAGGTCGCAGTTTCGGAGGTATCAAGTTCAAATTTGCAACAAAAATCAATCTTTCGGCCGAGTTCGTTATGGGGCAGTATCGGGTAAGTAGTTTCAAAATGGCGACCGTTCAACCATTTAAAAAAATTATCAGAAAAGAGCCGTACTGTAAATATCATCAAAAATTATTTTTGGTTATAGATATAATCAGTACCTACAACTTTTGTTCGGAGCAATTTGCCATAAAATGCACAGATAAAAAATAAAAATTAATAAAGAAAAAATAAGAAATATTGATAAAAAATGAACACTCAATATAAATTTGATGTAAATGTACCTTTTCTGGAGATCTTAATATAGACCCTGATTAAAAAAATATATAGTATATTTATTGAAAAGAAATAGGCGAAAAAAAAATTGCCTTGAAGTGGAACGCGAACCCTGTCTGCTGTATATTCAACATCCAAAACAAAAACCTGTAACCGCAAGGCTATGACACATACGGCAATTTTATGTAATAACATGTAGGTATACCAATGAAAAAGTTGTTAAAATTTCAATTCAATGAACTTTGAGAAATTTACCTTTCCGCTGACTACAGGCCATCGGGATTTTTTTAAATTTTTATGAACCTATCTTAGTTTGGGTAATAGTTGCCTGTTTCCTTGAATATCACTGCCTTGTATATACATACATAATAGATAATGAACCAATGCATATACGCAATTTTTTATATTTTGAACAACATTATAATGACTGTAAATATACATCTTTTTACTTTTAACAGCTGAAAGCGCATTTGTTTATATTCAGTAACTAACAATCGTTAAACAAAATATCTTTATTTAGAATATTTAAGTATAAGCTATTACATGCATGTGTATACGTATATAATTTTGGTACATGAGAAAGGCAACCAGAGAACACTACCTCCAAAAGGCAACTGATAAAGAGAATAAATTATCTTTTGTTTACCCTACATAAGTATATTGCCTGTGCTCCTTAATTTCACCCCATATACTGGTCAGTGTTGTGTCAGAATTTAATAAGCTGTGGTTTTGTGATGTCATCATTTGACACAATAGATACATGTGTTCCGTTCCAAAATCTTTAGGATATCAGCTTGATCTCAAACGATACCAGCTATGTTTGTATTTCGTAAATCAATCAATCTCATGACATTTATTAACAACAATATTTTATAAATAGTGCCAGACAAGAAGACTGGAAACAGGAGATATGACACCTCTGCATGGTGGGACGCTGTGAGCGAGAGAAGATAATTAAGATTTTGGCATGCGTCAAGATCAACATAAACTTACATTTCCCATTGTCTACTGATGATTGCTAGTGAAGCATGCTATATTTGAAACTTGGCGCTAGAGTGTACATGAAACATGAACTGCATATAAAACGGGCTCAACAAAACTTTTAAAAGTATCATCGAGAAGTGGGCGCTTTTTGTTTAAGGAGTGACATAAAATGTGGTAGAGCGGCAAGTATGCTGAATATGGACAGATTGCAAATAACCTTCTCGTATTATAGATAATGTAACGTTAAAACTCACCCGAATAATAAAATACACACGCACGAACATCGGGAAGAACATCCTGGAACTCCAGAAGCATAGAGAAACTGCTGAACTGGATTACTCTCGAAGGAATATAATGGGAAATAACATACACCAAATAGAAGATTGGTATCAACTCGAAGCATCGAGACTTTTAGGTTAAATATACAAGTACCCGCGTCAATCACAGAAGAGACAGGCAGTCAGCTGAGCGTGTGCATATATATTGCTGTGAATATAATTGTGTATATAGTTGTGTAATTATTAGTGTAAATAAATAAGTGAAAATAAATCAAACCCAATTTAAATGCAATTCCCGTTACAATCATATGTGTAAATCAACACCGGCTCTCAATATTATTTGGTACAAAAAATGTTTTCGCAGCTGCTCTGCCTTGTTTGACATGTTTGAAATAATGAACAACAGCATCAAACCACGTAAGGTTTTTATTTATTACAATAAATAAAAGTAATGATATGAATATGAATTTTTTAAACAAAATGCCATTAGTTCATTTACGATTTGGGGGAATTTGAATAAAGTTGTACTGTTATCCTTCTCCGCCTTGCTAGAACATTATTCAAAGCAACAAACTTGAGCCATATTTTCAGAGTAATATATTAAAATGAATTTTTTTTCTGAATAAATGAATATAAATTTGAAAACACGGGAACGTCAAGCAATAAGATTTGACATGACATGATTTTGAATATAGAGATACATCAAAGGCACATGACACGAATGTGCGCAGATCCGAATTTAGGCCACGACTCTGCCGTCGTTAGCAGAGTCAGCGCGGCGCCACATGAGTTTACATAGACAGTTGAATCTCCTGTATTCTTAGTCCTAGTCTAAGCCTGTATTATATAGCTTCTTGCTGCCAGTATGCCAGTACACCAGTAGGTGTGACACAATCACATAATGGCGTCGGTTGGTGGCGTTTATTTATATCTACTGGGTCAGTATGCTGAATCGAATTTAGGAACACAGACATTATAAGAAACATCTATATTTTAGTAATATCATCACAAGTACGTGATGCTTACTTTTCTTGTGAAATAAAGCATAGAACAGATAACAAATAAATAACAAAAAAAAAACAATATTGTATAAAATTGGGAAATGGATTGAAAAAACATTTAGGTAACTAATAAACTTTATAAGTAGCATCAAGAACCTTTCTAATCTTATAAACAATGACTTTACTACCAATATTGACTTTCTCTTCTACTTTTTGTGGTGGACTTTGAAAGTCGATCAAGCGAAAAATGAATTTAAGAGTTGGCAACGCCGCTTGAAGGCCCACCGAAGCCGACCTAATCGCGTGTCCAGTTCGTTACAGACGATTTGTCAAAAGAGATTGAACGATAAAGTTTCCGGCCAACGCTGCAAAGATCATTTCGGTCAAATATCACCACCATCTAGGGGGCGTGAAGCGGAGAACATTGGGGCCGATTTATCACGGACAGCTTAATACATACAAGCGCATTTAGTGTTCCATGAAAGTATGGATTTGTTTCGGTAAAGGGAGAATTCAATTAGAGAAATGCTCTTTGTTTGAAATCTGTTTGAACTTCATTGACTTCATGACATGATCAAATGATCCTTTTAAAGAACCCAGTATTCCTGTGGTTCAATTCAAATTAATTAACATTGTATAGAGAAAACTTGAATGAGGGATATCCAAAATATCGAGCTTCTTAGGTGATAGTATACAGTGTAATTGCATTTTATATTGGTCGCATGTTGAATTTTCATGTGTGACAAAATACCATCAAAATTCAATTGCCAATAATAATCACACCAGAGCAAAGGATGAACGAAGATTAGATTAAAAAGAAAAGATTCCGGAACAGATGCATCAGTGTGATAGTAAAAAGTTATGCGGAGTTTTTATAACTATAATCTGGTAACGCGCTGAGTATTTAGTTTAGCGGTTACTGGGAGGACTTAAGTTTATGATACATCAAAGAATATAATAATATTGAAATGAATAATGCCAACCAGTGCAAAATAGTATCGGAAAATAATGTAAAGTCTAAAGAGTTCATTCTTCATAGACACCGCACCCAGAAGAAATAAATCATTCTGGTATTTTTCCTGTAAGCAATTATTGGGTTTCACGTTCATAATCAAAACGCTTCTTATTAAAATTTAATTACATTTTCTAGAAAACATAAATGGTTGGGATCTAACACCGTACTTTTTGTTAAAAATGTTAATAAGAACTGGACTCACGGTAGATAGATGTGATTTTTCCTCTTTAAAAATCGTGGTTGGTTTTTCTTCCTTACTGAAAATGAAAAGCATTGTCCATGCCTGTCGGAAAGATCCGAGGACGAAATATTTCGTCTTTCCATGATCACGGATGGTTGCCTACGTTAAGTAAAAAGCCGATGCGCGAATATCTCTCATCGAACCTCCACAAATTTAAGAAATAAACTTAAAAATAATTTTAATAATTGTTTTTATGGTTAGTTGATCAATAAGGGAAGCAAAATTGTTAAGAAGTAATTATTTCTTTCTCAACTTATCAGGTTAAATAATATTAATTTACAGTGCGGCCCAGTTTACTCGTAAAATTCTTATTGAATTCTATTGTGCCGAACAAGCTTTACAGGCGACTTGTGTTTTTCCAAATTCAAAATTATTTTCTCTTCTAAATTTTATTTCATAATTGATATTTCTAAGCAATTTGAATAAAAAATGTCTTACAAACAATACCTTAGGCAGAAAGTGAATGTTATTCTCATATATAATAATAGCTTTTGAATTTCTGAAAAAGTTGCAGATAAGCAATAAATTCTATGAAATCAGGATTATAGCATTCATGAAGTTTTTTTTAATTACGCTCAGTATCGATATTTCTATGGCTATTTTGGATACATCATTTCATCTATAAAATACTGTTTGAAAAAGTTTCTCAATAATGTGCTAGTTTTCAATCATGTATACACATTGTCTAAGCACAATACGCTAATTTTATTTTCACTATTGGACTGTATTTGAATTTGTGTCGACATTAGTAATTTAAATTGCACAGTCGTGATAGTTGCTATGACACTCTTCTTGAAATCTCGTAACTCGTGGAATTTCCTTCGATGCCAACAAAGAAAGCAGGAACTGAACAACAGCAGGAACAGAGCAAAACCGGAAAAGAACAAAACAGCAGCAAAATTCAATTTTTCCCTTTTCCAATCATCCGCTACAATCTTTCTCCTCTTTGACTCTCACACACTCTTCTCTCCAATCAAATCTTCTATCAATCAACATCTCCCATATCACATAGGTACGCACATGTGTAATTGATAATCATTAAAAATATTTAAAAATAAAAAGTGCGTGAACACGCATTTTTTCAGTATTGCTATCTGATTTTCAAAGCCTGCTATCGAATATTCAATGGATACTTCAGATAACATGTCAATTATTGGAAATATGTTAGAGGACGTAATGTAGAAAGAATTGATAATAAAATAATTTTATTCTATTTTGAATTTTTCTAATAAAAACTTTAATAATTAGTAATATTCTTAAATCTATGAGATGTGTGGCTTATAAATACAAGATAAAATAAACAATGGAACCTTCTTATTTTACACAACTAAAGTAAACAAACTGAGATTATATTTGTAGAGAAAATTGATTTTCCTAGAACTTATCCTATTCAAGCTACTCTGTATCTCAAATATTTAGTTTCTGTTCAAACTTGGGAAAACTCTATATTTATATATGTAGTATTTTTTGCCACAATAACTAAGAACTTTAAGCTTATTTTAAAGTTTAAATTAAATTTTGCAATTCTCAATTAAGGAAACTTTGACATTCTATCTGCTGGGAATAGAATACCAAAATAACGCACATCAGAAAATTTCAATCAAATTATTCAATATTATTTATATATACTGGTAAACTTGATATCAACAATTATTTCAATTTACATTGAAAACTTTTCTTGAAGTATCTAAAATCTTAGAAATCACGTCATAATAAATGAATTGAACTGAATTTCAAAAACAGGAGATGAAAACAGATTTCATCATAATAATTAGCTACTCACTTCAACAGAATCTGGAAAGTATCTGCCAACCCTAATAACATTTATCGACTTGTCGCCCTTTTCGTCTGCTCAAGTTAAGAGTATTAAGGTTTATGGTTGGCCATTGAAACATTGCTGGTGCTGCAAAATTCTCTTGAAACAGTGCACATTTTTATTTCAGTGTAAATAAAGTCTAGTTTCTAGCAACTTTACGTAACAGTGCCCTATATATCTGGTGCCAGAACTACCTGTATTTTCAAGTGGATATACATTTTGTAGTAAAGCTTTAATTCAACCCGGAAAGTGAAGTTAGGGTTAATATTTATTTTCCACGTTGGTAATTAGGTACCGCATACTTTGTAGGACAAAAGTTATCAAAAATGATTTTTGATATAATTTCATCGCTATTCCTAGATTTATCTTTAACAAATACAAATTAAGCCGAATATTTGTTGTGTCTACTGTTAAACGGCGAAACCGCTTATAGGTAGTAAAGTTTCTATAATATGGCGGATGCGTAAAACTTTCATAGTACGCTTTAACCAGGAGGAGCTGTTTTGTTTCTACAAATGTTTGATCATAGTAAATCATTGATCCACAGACACATAATCTATTTATCCATGTTAGAGTATTCAAATGTTAGCCAAAAACAAATTTTGAAAACCGGAAGTACCTACATGACTCGACATGATCGCAATCGGAAATTGCTTTATACTCATACTATATGAATGCTATTAATTCGCGTGATTTTTTTGGAAACTTCAGGTAGCTAAATTCGATATAGATTTTACTTTAAAGTCAGTTCAAATGCATACTAAGAGCATAACATGTCCGCTGCGTTTCTACGTGACATTGATGGTACGATTTTGAATGCGCCAAGCTATAGAGCAGTTATTCAACAGGCATTACTCAAATTATCTATATACAGTGTGGACTAGCCACATGGAATAAATACGTTATTACCGTTATTGTGCATATTTATTAAAAATCCTGAGTTAGATTTTAACCGCGCATCGTATGGAGTATTACGTCAGTTTATGACGTCATCATCATTAGATGTAATCGACTTATATTTCAAACGAAATATCCTATATATTTTCTTATTTTTCGCATTCTACAGTTAAAGACACTTTTAAACATATATCATATTTATGTTCGAGCAATTACCAATTTTAAAGATATAATCGTTTTAAAATCAGTGTTTTCTTTAAATCAGTGTTTGATTGCAGTAGTAGGTAATACTAAAGTGCCAAAAAGTAAATTAGAATAAGGTTTCATTAAATAGCATTCGAAAATTTGCCTGTGTGATTGTTTTTAAAGCTATTTACTTTATATCAATTCAATTCTAAAAGTTCAGGTAATTTGTTTACAATGATTATATCATAAAACATTTGATTATCCAACAGAAGTCTGATATATTTTTGAAATTGCCTTTAAATATGGAATAATATTAGAATGAAAAGAAGATATTGATATGGAAAGATATTTTGCCGATTCGGTGCCTTGCCTGTGCCGAGCACGGGAGTTGTGTGAAAGTGAGAATCAGCTCTAAGTCCATCCATCCGCCTTTCCAATTGTCAGCCGTGTGCACAATGATACGGAACGTATCATATGAAAGTTCGATTCGAACTTGTTCGAATTTTCCACCTTCATCATAGTCCAAATAAGGTTTTTATATTAGGAAAAATTAAGAAAGTTGCATGAAAAAATTAGAAAATTAGGAAAATCTGAAAGTGGTTTTATCTATTGGATTTTGGTATGAATTTAAGTTCATATCTCACAATTCAAATGACGGAAATATATTTTTTGTTTGTCCTGCGAAACTTTCTAGTGAAAAAAATCGAGATTATTACGAAGAAAAACTGGAAATTTGAAAAACTTAAAAAACATAATTATTCATACATATTTGGTTGATTCTTTTTTGTTCTGTTGATTATGTTCCTAGCAAGAAAATAACTCTATTGAATAATTGCCAATAAAAAAAGGTTCTGTCAAAAATCCGTGAGATCTCTTTCCAGCCTAAACTAAAATAAAATTACATTTGTTTTAACTTTTTTGTTGCTTACAATTATTCAACAAAAACATTATTTTTATCCTTCAAGAACAATTTTATTAAAATTTGGATTGGATAACGTCTATTAGGACTGCTGTTTATTTACAAAGTTCCAAAACTCATATTTTATCAATTTGCCATAACATAACACTATTCTAGTAGCTAGCACATCATACTCGTACCAACTAAATTGCAAGTCAGAAATATTGAATATTTCAATAGATAGGATATTTAACAATCGCTGCAAGGAAATCAACTCAAATTACAAAGGAAATGGTATTATTCGGATACAGTACAGAACATTATTCAGTATGGTATATTGAACATTGAGATCACATTGATTACGGTAGGTATAGCTTTCAACTTGGTATGGCTCGGGTAACCGTCGAAACGTGCTTACTGGAGAGCTTTTGATACTTGCATGTTAATCAGCAACCGAAAATCCTAGGTAACGTAAGCGACATATCTAGATACTGTTGAATAATATGAATTTTCTTTAATGAAACTTTGTATTCGCAATACAATAGATTATTACTTATTGTTGAATAATTTTCACATTTGAAAAAATATCATGTATATAATTAAAGAAATTTACTGGAAAACTGATAAACAACAAAGCAAAGTCAAATTTAGTAGTGCATTAAATGTAGAATTAATAATTCACTCTAGAATATAACTTGTTTATATAATCGAAAAATAAAGTTGCTCAAAATCAGAGGAGCAAATTGAAAGAAAAAAATTAAGTAGTTTCTGGTTTGATAAAAGTTATGTTATATACTTTATGTTGAAAGATAAATACAATTACAATTTTGGTACAAAAAGTAATCCAGTTTTACAGTTTTAAGTTACTCTTGAGAGGCATCAGGTGATACAATCATTCCAAACTCTATGTAGCGACAACATATTTATACTAATTTTATTGCGAATTTCCCGAAAAAAAAATCCGGCTTTACGCAGCCCTATAATACTACCACTATCAAATGCACTTAATTGATCATTTACGCATCGAGAACGATATGCGTACTATATTAGAAATTAGCTGATAAGTAAATTAAATCATTTTTAAAAGTCTCACTACCAATGAAACTCATAATTAGAACCAATTTTTTTCACTACCCATTATTTGCCAAAATTTGGTTAAGATAAATAATGTTTTAAGGTTTTACATTTTTATAATATAAACTAGCAGTACCCGACGCGTTGCTGCTGTAGCAGTAATAATTATAGAGATATATAAAATTTGAAATAAATAGTTATGTTGGTTATTGGCCATGTGCAGTCCAATAGAAAAAAAAAATAAAACGAATTTCAGAGTAATCACTTTAATTATTAATTTTTATATTTTTTTACTTGCTTGATTATTTTGAATAATTTAGTTTTATCACCTATATTTCCACAGTGTTAGATGGAATAGGTTTAACCTTTGTTCCTGTCCCTACCAGAAGTGCTGCCCTCTCGTAGCGAAAGGCTACACCCTTGTCAGGAAAAAGGCTCATTGTTCCAGATAATATAGGTGTTCTTTGGATAATGGTTCTTATAGATGGGAATACCGGTTTGCTTTTTGTCGCGGTTCCTATCGCGACAGTTCCAGAAAAATACTGCGACAAAATACCGCGATTTAGTAATCAACTGTTACATTGCCCGGCACGGAGAGACCAGGCACGACGCGGTAGCGCCATGATATCCACATATCCTAGTAAACGGTTTTCTTAGGTCGCAAATATATCAAATTAGAAATAAAAAAATCATAATAAGTAGCTAAAACGACGTGCTCATATGTTCGTTCTTCAGAATAAAGCAAACGTGTCCACGTCGCGTTTTGGCCACTTTTTCCGTCCATTGACCGAAATCGGTGTTTGATCCTAACATGGATAACACAAAACACAAGCACTATCAGCCGAACCGAGCATATCCTGTTCCAAAATTCTACTAGGCGACAGCACGTGCCGGCAGGCCGGAATCTAGATCGCGGTATTAAAATACCTACTCATCTCTAATGGTTCTTGACGTGTATGAAATATTTGACACCACATTAAGAAAGCGTGTGGGAAAAGTGCTTTTTTTGACTATTTTCCTGGCAATTTTTACGATTTTTCTCTCCATAAGAACCTTCCTTATGCCTTAACGAAAATATTAAAACAAAAATTATCCGAAGTGGTCGAGCCGTTCTCGAGTTTCGCGCTTAGCAATGCATTTGGCGATTCATTTTTATTTATAAAGATAGATTCCATGCATTTGAACCTTACTTTACCTATATTATGTATAATTTCGCCAAGAAAGAAACGCAGCACAGCATAGACAATAAACTAAACTAAACTATCAAAATTACATAATTACCTTCCTTTATTATTAGAGCTGCAACCACTCGCCGTACAAATATCTTGCTATGCAGTTATTATTTCTTTGAAGGTAAAACCTGCACGAATTTCCTTGTTATTACTCAGTTCCTTTAATTCCACTACCATTAAGGCTCTTGAAGTCTATCTTAAAAATCGCTACTAGATAGAAGTACGAATAATTCAGAAAATATCCTGTTTTACAAGCCCGGTGAAATTTTTGTCCCCACGTTGCGCTTGTACTTTTGGAAGCCGGAGTTGATTTTCAATCCACGTACGCATCGTGGGTTATCTCGAAAAATACAAATTTCCTGTGCTGAAACAAGAGAACGAAGCCACATAATATATGATATAGAAGGCTACTGGAGTAAACCGAGAATCGTTGATTTTAACAAATTAAACTTGCAGTAGACAGCGACAGTGCCAACGCAATACAACATCAGCCTTATGAATAGAGTGAACCCATAACATCTATGGGACAGCCTGACGAGAACTAGCAAATCTCGAGACGAGATCTTCTAGAGGTGGGTATCCATTTGTTGCATTTGCAGATATCGTTTTAACGTTTTGTATCACCATATCGTTTCAAATAGTTTAGGATACGCAGCAACGTGGTGGCAATTTTTAACATTCAATTACAACTGCGAATCATTTGCGCGAACGGTGGTGAGATGAACAAATACGGCGTAGCTACGACAGTATTCTCCCGCATCGCAACAAGCAGCAGCACGGGAAAATGCAACGATGAACATGCAACTACTTGTCGAAGTCATGTCCACATACAACTTGCTACGTATCGTATCATTTCTTTGATGTTTCGGCAAAAAAACGACAATTGGGCAATAACGCTCGTTGCGTTTCATTGTATCAAAATTTTATACGTTACTATGCAATGGATCCCGTATCCCTTAATACGCAACGTTGATACGATACGTGCAAATGCAACAAACGGATACCCACCTTAAAGAAAAATTATAGACCCGGCAAAAATCAGGCTTTTAGCAAACTTATTTTTTGATCTGTACCATGGTACAATAAGACCTTGTACCATGACCTGTACCACAAACTTGCTTTCGAGCCGTCACGAACGTACGCGAGGCCGCAGTCAACCGCATTCTGAAATTTTACGGCCTAGGTATCAATATCTATCTATATAACAGGCTGTACTAATAGTGGGTTAATTCTAAGCTTCCGGTAATTTTATTATTTTTTCCCATCTTCAGGGAAGCTACAAAAGTAATACAGTTGATAAACATGATTTAATAGTAGATACCACGAGTCAATTATGATAGCCATTATTCTCGAGTAAATTTCCGATAGAATAATAGCACACTATTGCGAGTAGTAAACTCTACTTTATTTACGACTAATATATAATTTCTGGAGGTGTACAACTACTAAAAGATTTCCATCCATCTCAATACAAACACACATACACTATGCGTTTGACGCTGACACTTTTGAGTTTCTTTGTATTGTTCCTATGGTATTATATAAATTGAGAAAACCACAAGTATAATACTTACATGAAATATTAGTCGTTGAAAAACTTTCTGTTTGTAAAATTTTGGATAATGTTCATGTAATAAATTGTCTACAATCACTTGATTTTGAGATTAAATTATCACTACAGTCATCATTTTATGTGTTTTCTTCTTCTTTTTCATCATTTTATTTTTTATTCGGTGTTTTCTTTAAATTGCTTTTTGCATTATTGATCACGTACACACTCGTGTTGCTGATAACAAAATGGAGTTATTTAGATTTTGCTTTTTGACATCATTTCAGTGAGAGTGTGTATTCACTTAGAATGTAAATATTATTAAGAAATTATGTTTTGCCGCCTGACGGCTTCGCACTAAAAAGCTTAAAAAAAGTAAATTTCTAAGACATCATCATTATGATATGAAGCTATTGGAAATTTGAATCTCAAAAATTGTTAACTTAGGTACTTACCTTCAAAAATGCATAAAATATACATCGATACGAAATACTTCTATTTCCATATCGTTCTCATTTTTGGTTCTTCTGATAATTGAGAAAAAAATGGATAACGGCCACTGTACATGTACAAACAAACATTCTCCTAAAAACCATTTCATACGACTCTGTTAAAATTGCAAATTTGAGAAATCGGACCAATTAAAATAACTTTCTACTGAGAAATGGAGTTAAGAAATATCTACTTTGATATATACGGACTGAAATTATCTCCCTATGCCTATTGCTGATGTTAACTGAAGGAATGAAAAAAAATAGAGCTTAGTATAGAATAAATTAAGCTTGATAACCTTAACAATCTTTGGAATGATGACAGAAAAAAGTTTTGATTTCGATGCTGCTGTCTTATTTTTGAATATCGAAATACGTAAAAAATGCATTAAAGTATTGTAACGGGGATTTATATTAAAACTGAGTTCGATTTATTTTCACTTATTTATTTATACCAATAACTACACGACTATAATCACATTTATATTCACACCTATTTCTCGGACTATATACTTCTTACTACAGTCTGATCTATGACCGATTGTGATCTATGACTGACTGTCCTGTCATTGCCATCAGCCTTATATATCTAACCTAGAAAAACTCTAGATGATTCCAGTGTTGTTTTCGTTGTTTCTGGAGGTTATTTCTCAATATATGGTTTCGAGAATAAACCAGGACTTATTCTCATAGCCTATGATGTCTCCTGTGTTTCCTGGAATGTTTGTGACATTTGTGAGTGTGTGTAGTTCATTATTCGGGTAAGTCTTCACGTTACACTGCCCCCTCCCTAGCATCTGATCGTCCCGATCAGAATCATCCTTGGTAGTACCTTGCTGGATATCCGTTCCATGGCGGAATCTGCACTCGGTTCCTGCCAGGCAAACACCCTTGTTGAAGAAGTAACAGCCTATCGTCTTTCCCGAGTACACTCCTATTGGATTGAAGCAACACACGGTAATTTGCACACCAGCGCCCTGGAAGATGTATTCGATCATGCTCCTTACAATCTTCCAACCTAGCCCATCCATCCCGCAGCCTATTTTCTGAAGACCCAACTTCTTGATGTCATAATTCCTGACTTAATTCCTTAGGCTTTTCAGTGCATGCCAAATGTCCTTGTACGTGGGTTTTCCTCTAGACGTCTTCTTCGTAACCAAATAGAAGAGGTTCCGATTAACATCTGCTAGTCGCAGAACTTTTCCTACTCTTGGTCGTTGGGCTGATAATTCATCCAGTCTTCCAAACTTCCTTTTAAACACCAGAGCAATTCCTCAGCCCATCCTCCGCTACACAATGGGCAAAAGAAACGTCGGCTGGTAGTTTGAAAAAGTCTTGTTGAACCTCAACTGTCACACCGAGTCTGACCTTCTTCCGATCCGCGTAGTTGGGCATGAAGTCGATGAAACTGACATTTTGCTCCTCAACGTTCTTTTCTTGAAGAGCCACTCGTGCTTCCTCCTGGTTGTTCGAGCCAGCGTATGGTGCGAGTCGGTTTATGTGCACCACTATAGGTTTTCTCCTTGGTAACTTTCAGATACGATAGATGACGTCATTTATCCTCTTCATAATTTCATATGGCCCTTCTAATTGCCTTTGGAGTTTGGGACAAAGGCCTCGACGTCGTTGGGGATTATACAGCCAAACAAGGTCCCCCACGTTGAAGACTCCATCAGCTGATCGAATATTGTAGTGGTGCTTCATTCGATCACTGGCAAGCTGGATGTTCTGTCTGAACTTTATCCATTCTGGCTCTCAATTGGTCGACATATCCTTCTCCTGTGACACTGTCCACTGTAGGTCTACGGCCAAATTCCAGGTGACAGGGTAGGCGTAACTCACGCCCCAACATTAAACTAACAGGAGTCTGACCAGTTGTTTCCTTCATAGCCGCCCGATAGGCCATCAGGAACAAATGGATGTACTGATCCCAATCTCGCTGATGTTCTGAGACAACCTTAGAGAGGTGCTTCCCCATGGTTCCGTTCATCCTCCCTACCATTCCGTCCGATTGAGGATGCAAAGGGGTCGTTCTAGTCTTGTTCGCACCTATTAGTCTGCACAAATCTTGGAACAGGGCTGACTCGAAGTTTCTTCCTTGGTCCGAATGGATTTCAAGAGGAACGCCAAAACGTGAAAAGAATTCTTTCACCAACACCTCGGCGAAGGCCGGTGCTTCTTGGTTAGGAATTGCGTACGCCTCTGTCCACTTTGTGAAATAATCCATGGCTACTAGGATATACTTATTCCCATTGTCCGTTTCAGGAAATGGCCCCGCAATATCCACAGCAAGTCGCTCCATGGGACTCCCAACATTATACTGCCTCATAGGTGCCCGCTTTCTGCCAAGTGGTCCATTACTGGCTGCACACACTTCACACTTACGACACCACTGTCTCATATCTTCTTTGCAATTCACCCAATAGAATCGCTCTCGAGCCTTCTGCAGAGTCTTGGTGATTCCAAATAGCCCACCCGAGGCTCCATCATGTAGCTGACGTAGTACCTCCGGCACTTTGCTTCTTGGCACAACTAGTTGTACTCTGGATTCAGTGCCATCTTCAGACTCAAAGGTCCTATACAGCAGATCATCTCTTAATACAAAAGAGTCCCATTGGCTCCAATATGCTTTCACTTCTGGGCTTCGTAAGCTTATATCCTGTCAAGACGGCCTCTCCTTACGGCGCATCCACTCCAAGACCACTCTCAAACATGGGTCATTCTCTTGGGCCACTTTCATTTGTGAGGGCTGCCATTCCTCATTTTCTACGGTTGTTCGTCGTATAGGATAAATCTTGTCTTCCATCTTGACACATTCCAGTTTTTCCGACTGTGCCGCCTTCTTCTTACAACTGCGGCGTACGTGTCCTAGCTCACCCCTGTTCCAACACCTTGGCTCTCTCTTCTTTGACTGCGCTCCCGTCACTAGTTTCCTTATCATGTCTAAAAGGGACTCTCTATTGGATTGGTCTCCTTCTTCGATTGCTTTTACACGGCGCCCTCGGGAAGTTTGGCAAGCGGCTTCATGCTCCAAAACAATAGCTAGTGCTTCTTCTAGCAATTTTGGTTTGGCCAGCTTCAACGCATTCTGCAATTCGCTCTCTCTCAATCCATGTACAAATGTGTCCACCCCAATTTCATCTACGAAGCTATCGGCAACAGTAGGATATGCTAGTCGCACAATTCGAGCTACCTCGGCCTCAAATTCTTGCAGACTCTCATTTGCACGTTGTACCCGAGATCGTAATTGGGCTTTGTATACTTGCTGAAGATGGCTATCTCCATACCGATTCTCTAATTTAGAAAGCAAGACTTGGTAGTTTGCCTGGCCAGCCGGAATAGACCTATATCTACCAGCTTTGACCTTTTCCTCGATAGTCACCTCCTCAAACCTTGCATCACTTTTTCTGGAAACATCTTTAATTTCATCTTGAAGAGTTCTAGAAACTTCTTCAAACTTTTTCGAGACTTCATCGAATTTCACCCCAAATGTCCTGGTTACTTCCTCGAATTTCTCATTATTATTTCTCACCTCTTTCAGTAACAGTTCTTTCGGAGAGTTGTACTCGAACACATCAGGATCTTCTACATTTTCAATCAAACTGTCCTTTAACCGTTTCTGGAGGGTCGCTTTATTACCGCTATCATCTCAATCCCGCTCCACCAACTGTTCTTTGAGTTGTTTCACGGTTAACTGCACTAATTTCATTTTGAATTGTCTTTATTAACAAAGTCAATTAGTCAATACAGTTTTTAAAGTTAACACGAAAACCAACAAAATTCTTCACACTTACACGAGAACGAGCAAAAGTCTTCACATTCACCCGAAAGCGAACAAAAAGTCTTCACACGATAACGAACAAAAAGTCTTCACACGAAAAACGAACTAAAGAGTCTTCACACTAACACGAAAACGAACAAAAAGTATTTACACCAACACGAAAACGAACAGAAGAGTCTTAAACTTGAACTTAAATCTAACAAAAAGTCACGAAAACATTCAACTCTACACGAAACCACAGTCTCTTAAAGTCTGTCCAATTTTACAGTCACTCACTGACTGACCCCACACCTGACACCAATGTAACGGGCATTTATATTAAAACTGGGTTCGATTTATTTTCACTTATTTATCTGTACCAATAACTACACGACTATAATCACATTTATATTCACACTTATTTCTCGGACTATATACTTCTTACTACTGTCTGATCTATGACCGATTGTGATCTATGACTAACTGTCCTGTCATTGCCCTCAGCCTTATATATCTAACCTAAGAAACTCTAGATGATTCCAGTGTTGTTTTCGTTGTTTCTGGAGGTTATTTCTCAATATATGACTTCGAGAATAGACTAGGACTTATTCTCGTTGCCTCTGATGTCTCCTGTGTTTCCTGGAATGTTTGTGACATTTGTGAGTGTGTGTAGTTCATTATTCGGGTAAGTCTTTACGTTACACTATTACAGCTTCTTAGATAGAGAACTCTAAATGAATTCAAATTCTAGAAATGAGGACTTAGCTCAGAAAATGAAAAATAGTCTAAAAAATTTGTAGGTAGTTCCCATTGTTTTTGTTTATAATACTGAAAAACTAACAATAACAATTTTTGTGAAATGATTGATTTTCAGTTGTATAGGTAAGAGCAGAAAAAGTTATTTTTCTTAATTGGTAATAAAATATGGTAGAAATGATGATTGTTTCATTTGTTATTATGGTGCGCCTGTAAATGATCTATGGTGTAGTACCAATAAATTCCCATTTGAACTATTGTATCTTCAACTATATTTTCCTTATTGATACACTTTATCATTCACAGTCATTTATATTCCACATAGGATAACTTTCATAAATTCCAAATTCCAATCATTACAATATTGGCTAAGTAAATAAAAAATGAAATAGTGTCGAGACTGGATGTTCTATATTTACCTACCTAATATTTAAGGAAGGAAACAGAAGATAATATTTATCTTTTCATTTCTGTTATACATACATATAATAAATTCAAATAAAGATTATCGTAGAAAGCTCTGTTTTGTCCTACCTATTTTCATTTCCTAATGTTATATAGATCAGAAGCAGCTACCAGCCATCTAGATTTACTTTGTATGGTCTGATAGTCTGGAATTGTTAAGGTATTACGTATCTATCATCTTAACACTTCCAAATCTTATCTAAATTCTCAACATTATCATGCAATGAGAATAAATTACCAACAACGAATCAAATATTCTGTAAACGTCTTATTCACTCATACCGTTGTTCTTTGTTTGCTTATCCTACTTTGAAATCGAGTAGGAACTGTTGAACTCGAAATAATACAACTACTTGTATTGCTCTAAAGCTGCCAGCTTATCGCTGATGCGGTGTCAAAGTCAAAGAGAGAACTCATGAGGAGAGTATATTGAAGCCAGCCTCCGCATGGTAGGTATGATTTATTCATAATGTAAAAGAGGCAGGCAGTATTTCTCTTGGAAAAGGAATGGCTACGGAAATGTCAATTTTAACTAGTACTGTACATTGGCCGTCCTCAATGCATGGGAAGTTTATCGTTCTGCTCTTTAAGTGATGTTTTAGGCTAAGGAAACTCCTAAACTGTAGATTTGGCTAGCTATAAAAGATAGGTATTTATATAGTCCATTTAAGTAACAGCTGTTGTATTACTTCACAGATAGATAGGTAGAAATAGAAATTTCCATCGATGTCAATTCGCAAAATAGGAACAGTAATCAGCTGATTGTTTAACAGGTTATGATAATCTTCTATCATATTCACCCTTCATAATATTTAATATAGATGTAGATTAATCAATTAAATTAGGAGTCCGCATCAGTCAAACATATTTGAATATGAATTTAAATTAATGCCTACCTGGTAAATTAGTCCTACATTCACAATTTAATTAATTTTACACCATTGCCGATTTTTCATAACCACCATTATTATACAAGTTTAATCTAGTCTCCACCGTCAGTTTTATGCTGAAAATTGATATAAGTATGAGTTCTAAATTAGGAATGATTATCGAATATGGCTCTTCACCATATACTGATGATTGGCAACCACGTCAAAATCATGATATATGTCTTGGAGACCGATGCTATGTTTTATAATCAATATAAATTATAAAATAAATAAGTATTAAGTAGGTGGTTAAAATTTGTATGATATACCCCTACAGGGTGGGGCACCATATACAACACGGTCTCTCAAGACGAATCCGTAGAATATAAACTATTTGTCATCAACGAAATAGATGTAGAAGCTTTCTGGCCACACATTTTAAAATTATTTTTGTATATAAAGGGTGCTCCAAAAAAAGATACATATCAAAGTTATGTTTTTTTTTAATCGAATGCCCTATATTTTTTATTATTTTCGGATAACAGAGCCAAAATAAAAGTGAGTTACCTCATTATTCGATATACCTCTCTTTCCATTTTGAAAATATCCAAAGATTTGTTGTTGATTTGTAAGTTATGAAGTATTTTTCCTTTATTTCCAAAGTTGCTCGTTTTGAACTTGAGTTAGAGCCTTTATCATATTGATGAAGGTCAAGATTAAACCCTCTATCATATTTCAATGTCAAAAATTATACAGGGTGTTGGAATAATATTGTAGTAACATTTCGTTATCTTAAATGCAACAAATTATTACATATTATTCAACTCTATATTCTATATTCAAAATTTTTTTATATTAAAATTTTACAGTCATATCCTTACAATACTTTGTATGATTTTTGACATTGAAATATGATAGACGGTATAACCTTCACCTTCATCAATATGATAAAAGCTACAGTTCAAGTTCAAAGTGAGTAACTTTGGAAATAAAACAAGAATACTTCATACCTTACATTTCAACAAATCTTTGGATATTTTCGACATAGAAAGAAATAGGTATTGGAAATACTAACTTTTATTTTGGCACTTAAATTGGAAAAAAATATAGGGCATTCAATTTAAAAATACATAACCTTGATATCTAGCACCCTGCATCTATTTTGTTGATGACAAATACTTTATATTTTATGGATTTCCCTTGAGAGACCGTGTCGTATACGGTGCCCCACCCTGTATATATAGGTATTTATAACGGCTGTATAAACGGTAGCAACCAGACAAAATATATTTTTAACAGGGAAAGCAGACAAAATGTTGGACAATGGAAGAGAAAAGAAACTCTTTTCTGTTATAAGAGAGCTTTCGGTTTCATTGGTTCAAACATTCATCAGTCTTCTATGGAAAAACAATGTATAATAAATTGATTTTGTATAATAGATTACTACTTATACTTATAGCAGACATGAGTATTTAATTATAATTAATTCTAATTAATATAAGATATTTTTATTTGACAGTTACAAATATATATATATTATATATCACCTGTTGAAATTGCTGTCGGTTTCAGAATTATATCAGAATTCCATCATCAGGCGGCCAGGCTATATGAAATAATGTTAGTATAGTTCAAAAATAAATTTGATTCAATTACCTTAATTATTTCAAAAAAGTTTCAGATATTGGTTGAGAAAATTAAAAATTAAGACAATTATTCCAATGTAAGTATATGGAAAGGTCCTCATTCTGAAGTAAGACGTTCTTTACCCGTCAAACTCTAAGCCACGAAACAAGAGAAGGGAGATATGCATTTTCGAATGCATATCTATATAAAAAAAATCGTATTTCCGCAGGTAGATGTGTACAGCTAGACACTCTCGCTTAAAATAGATAGTACATATTATTGCCAGCAGTGATCGTCTCTGAAACAATTATTCTCCATTGCAACTGGACTGTAAGGAAACCACAGTGATTCTGCACTTTTGGAAAACATTCAACTTTCAACAAAACAATCGCATGCACCCTGCTGCTCTTTGGCTAAATAAAGGACATTTAATTGCTTTACGCTGTCAGACTGTGTAACTAAATTCCGGATTTGGATTCAGTTTTTCTGGCTTTTCAACTTATCACTATCGTGACTTTCTCAAATCGAAGCTTTGGCAAATATGCAGCGATTTCGGATAAAAGAACATAACAAAATCCTCCAAAATGCCACCCATTTTAAGGAGGAAAAATAAATTCGAACAATAAGGGTAGGATATAAAACTTCTGACCTCGAAAAACACATATAATTTTTATTGAGCATTTTTATGGGTGTGTGAACATTACGCCATAGTTTTTTCCAGGTAAGGGCGAAATGTACATTAATGGGCAAATGTGGAAAATCCATTATACAGAGTGTTTCTTAAAGGTCCTTATAAAATCCCTAAACCTATCCATCTCTATTTCACCGTACAAAAAATCAGCTAATAAAATCTACAAGAATAAAATCACGATTTAAAATAACAAAAACTCCCTGTATATTATTAATAATAATAATAATAATTAATATTATAAGTCTCCATTAGAGCATCTTAGAATAAGAAGGTACATTGTAATATGAAGTTTGCTATATTTTCTTTCAAAACTAACCAACAAATTAACGAACACTGTGGGGTAAAAGCTAATGACGTCTCTCAGTTTGAACACTGGATCCATTAAGACTTGTTTTCCTCTCACACTGACCACATGCTGACCGTCGGCGCTGATAGGTCAATACTATGCATATACCGAACGAATCATCCGAAAAGATCCATATTGGACGAGCATTTTTTCCACCATCGTATAGCTGTGGTGATAGCCAATAGTACCTACAGTTGACTTTTTCTGGCTATGATACTATTTCGGATTATTCGTAGGGTATTTTTCGACGCCGACATCAGCATAAGAGAAGAACCTTGTATAAAATGACATTACGCATTAATGCTGCCTTATTCCAATATGTTATTATTAGTTTAATATTGATTATTAATTTTATTGTTATGGTTCTTTATTAGATTTCTAGATTGCATTATTTGTTGTCTTAAAAGGTAAGTATATTTTTCTTAATATTTCCATTAAACTTGAAATAAAATATTCTACTTTCATAATACATAGGTTTGTTCAAATTAGCATATTTCTGATCAAAAAAAGTGCAAAAAAGAAAAATAAAAGAAAAAGTTTTAGAGAATTTTGAATCAAAACAAATTTTAAAATTGGCATATGAAAGCCTAGAAACAAATATTCTTAGATTTTCTCCATCTAAAATACATAATTTCTCTGAATTCAGAAGTCAAAGCGCCGTTGGGGACATCCCAGAGTCATATGTGTATCTGATGAGTTCTAATGAGAACATTCGCTTGACTCAACTGTGATGTGTTCCGGATGAAATTAAAGCAAAGGGGTTAGAAGTCTGTAATATAAGTATTGATTAGTAATCAATCTTATTGCTCAACGATGATGTAATGCAATGCGGGATGGAGTATTAGCTCACCGAGTAGTTGTTTTCATCGTTGGTAGACACGGTAATAGTATTAACTTATATCTACTGTTGACTTAATTTAAGTCTTTCTTATTTTATATTTCAAAGTAGAAATTTGTCTTTGTAAGGAAAATCATTTGAAAGTGATTAATAACATGATGTAAGAAATAATGGCAGAGTAAAACAAAGATTTTTTTATATATTCATTTAAAAATGTAAAACTTCAAGAAATAAAAACACTGAAAATATTGAATATCATAGTAATGTAAAAGTTCACTAGTTTTCTTATCGCTTATTCAATAACGTAAAAATCACTCGACCAATCGAAAATGTTCACTTTGGAAATGTTTTATCTATTTGGGTAAGAAATATAACAATTTAATTTATCTATTGAAAATATCTTACGCCGTAATTTTCGATAATCTTTAATGTCGAGAATCAATTCTTAGCGAGTTCCAACTTTATATAGAGAATACTGAAAAAAAATTTGACCGACATCAAAAAAAGGAGAAGGTGTACAATTCGGTTGTATGTTTGCTTTTTTTATTTTTTTATGGCTGTTAGCGCGTTTTGCATAGTAAACGTACTCAGATTTTGACGATTTTTGTTTCATTTGAAAGAAGAGGAGAGTTGATAAATGGTCCCAAATTGAGAAAAATCAAATCCAAAATCTCCTTCCCTCCAAAAACCCCCCAAAGGGAGTGGAGGGGGCAATTTTTCTCGAAAATTGAGAGAAAGTTCTATATATTTCTTTTTTTTATACATTTACTTTTGTAATATTCTTATGTGTCTATTGACCTGCTATGATTTTATGTTGCTACAAAATGTTTATTTCTTGTTGTTTTTATACCTACATATGCTATTATGCTATTATTATATTCTTATACCTATGTTTCCTGACTTGCTACGATTGTATATTGTTACAAAATGTAGTCAAATAAATATATCTATCTATCTATATTTATCTATCTATCCGGAAACGTTTATATTGAACATTTTTTCAAAAGTGTTACGGTTTCCAAGTTTCGCAATGGTAAAGTCTGAAATATGTCTTATGCGTATTTCCCTAGATTACAGCAATAAAATCTGAAATATGTAAATTTGCGCCGCGATGTTTTGAGATCTACAAGCTAAGCCTATATCTCTTTGGGTATTAGTGTACGTTCAAAAATTTTCATGAATGTGAAAAAAATATTTTTTTAAAAAAATTGGAACGACTTTATTAGTTGTTGCACTGAAACATACAAAATAAAATTAATTCTATTGATGTTGGTAATTTTGAAGTTGTGCCGTTGTAGTTGTAGGCACCAACTCCAAAAGAACCAGCACCAATAGAATAAATATTATTGTGTAGATTTCAGTGCTACAACTAATAAAGTCGGTCCAATTTTTATGTAAACAATATTTATTCAATATGAAATCTCTTGCACTCAATGAGCAGTTAATTGACGTTCAGCTCGTTTCACTTGAAGGGATTCGCTTCCAAGCTTTGCCATTAGAAGAAAAATCTTACACTATAGTTTTTAACAATTATCAATTTTCTTGAGAATCAATTTTCAACATTATGCAATTTATCCATAAAGTACCTACATAAGATAATTTCCAGGAAAAACCTTTCGTAGGTTCTCCACAGAACAATGTGTTATTGTGTGGTTTCTTTAAATGTGTAAGTTCATTTCGCTTGAGAACAATTGCTTAAGAGCTATAAAAATCTCAATCTGGCCGGCCCAAGATGTTAAAAAAAATCTTACGCAATTCTTGATAGCTTTTGCATCAAAGTATTTTCGAATCATTTCTTAGCATGTGTATAGAGAACAATGAGAATAAATTTTCGGAAATTTATCTCGATTTATTTACGCTCGAAAAAACATAAGATGTCAGACCCAGGGAGAAGTGAGAAAATCTCACTCAGTAATAACAAATCATTAATATTCAATTTTCTTCTCTTATTGCGTATCTCGAACAGATCAATATTCTTTATTAGGTACATTTCATGTTTTAGTTAACCATTATTTATAAAATTATTTCAGCTTCTGTCTAGACTTGCAGAAAGAAAAAAATATTGCGACGGCTTCAACAAGATTCAATTTTACCCCTCCAAAAAGCACTTAATGCGAGCAGCAATTGTCCTCATAAAAAAATCATATAACCATTACTGTATTCGACTAATGACCAAACTGGCACTGAGTGTCCTGTGCGCATTTCACCGAAGATTAATTCCATTTTTTCCCTCCGCAACTCCAGCTAACAGAACATAGGGTTACGAGCAGCAAATAGGAAAGCGACTGTAAACATTATTAATATTAGTTTAATTAATCAGTAAGGGATAGTCGTGGCCCATGTTCCCTTAGTGGTGATTTAGTAGGTAAGAGGCTCCGTTGAAAGCAGAGGGTCGGTCGTATACAGCCTCTCCCTCACGGCCTATAATGCGAACAATGAAGATAATATACCTTCGCAGATTGGAAAGTGCTTGCAGGAGATGGAATGAGGGCATTATTGAATGAGAGCACCGCGATGATTTTCTTGAGATAGAGATGCTGGGGCAGTGAGATGACAGAAGCAAGTACTTACTTCCTTTAACTTCAACCCGCATCATAGTGGATACGACACATTTAAACTGCTGATAAATTAAGTAGACCAAGAAAAGAAGCAAAAGCATCGAGACTATTAATTCAAAGTTGATAACAGAAGTGTAGAATCTATAGTCTGCAATCTATAGTGGAATGTGGAGGTTGAATTCTCATGTAATTTTTTTTATAATGCTTAAATAAGAATGGTAATGAAGTGTTAACGCTCTCAATCCTTGAATAGTTCACAAAATAGTGAGACAAAATGGGACAACAACCTTACTTTACTATTTCGCCAGCTATCCTAGTAAGCATGGAAATATGTATACGTTTCTGTTTTGTTTGTGCTAATAATATAATGATCGTTTTTGCTCAAAGGTGACATATTTGTCAAAATGGATTTTATTTTTCCTATAACTAATAGAAATCAAACTATACTATCCCAATCTTTTATCAGAGCTATTACTTCTTTATCTTCGCAGAAGAAAGTACTCGATATTTGCAGCCTTGCCCACAACTTTTAATTCTATTATACGAATGCATACATTATTTGTTTAATTTATTAGTTATTTTCGTAGAGTAAATACTGAACGTGTTTTAAACGTATTCGCATGCGCACTTCAAAATTGAGTGTTCGCGAAGAAGAATATTTTTATCCGGGATTTGTTCCGAACTTAAAATTCTGTGTTCGTGAAGCACCTCTTATTTTTTGAGAAATAGTTCGGAACATCGACATTGACAGACTCTCGTATCGGAGCTGGGATATCTTTATCCTCCTACTTTAGAGCATTTTATAACCTAAAAATTTCACTTATTTGTTGTAGTAGAAACCGAAACTGTGTTTGAAGCAAAGAATAAGAAGTGTAGTGTGTGCCTGTGAACCTTCATAAGTGCTTTGTAAATTTCTGAATTTCAGAGAACAATAGGTGCTAAAACAGTGTCTGAATTATGCTAAATATACGACAAAGTAATACAGATAACTGTATTGGCTGATAAAACTCTATAGTAAATTAGAATTGAATAAACAATAATGAATTTCCACTAATGACTAGTAAGTATTAGCAAAGAATATACTACACTAGAATGACAAAGTCCATGCAAATTTTTCGGCCTGCCAAATGGGCACCGATAATAGATGGCGCAGACAGAATTTTTTTCACAATTGACAGTCAACAGACCACAGAACAACTTGTTGTGTCATCTGTGGTTGACAGTCATCTCAGGTGACGTGAATTTAGACTGTCCTCTACTTAACCTCACAAACCTGTCGCTGCCACACACCATACATCAAACAGCCCGATCCCAAATGGATAAAGGCAAGTTCTCGGTAAAAAACTTCGTCAAAGATGAGAACCTCAATTCAAGGCAAACAGTAAATGCTCAACTTGAACCAGAGCTGCACCAAGAACAAACCCTCGATGGTAGCCCCCGCTAAACCTCGACAAAGTGCAGAAGGGCAAGCCCAATCTGCGAAGTGGCAACCGGTTTGTACAGACCTCCAGCATGTTCCCGGAGGGTCATCAAAAGACCTGTTCATGGAAACGGTTGAATGTGGGCAAAGTGGTCGAGGATGCGGTGGTTTCAGGTTTACTGGCTGGGATGATGGTGACGGTGATTGTCTGCTCGAGATTTAATGGAAGGCCAAATTGGGAAGTTCGTAGGTCTTGTCAGATTTGGATCCGGTGGATAATTCAGTTTTATGAGAACTTAGTGTTTATATTTGAGGAATGGATGAGCGATTTGGGAGGTTGCTAAGTTGAGACAAATTCAAGAGCAGGATTCGTCTACAGTCTACGTCAAATAAGGATAGTGTTATTGAGAAAAAAGTTGCTAATTAATATGATAAAGCTGTAAATTTGAATATCAGATCATTGAATAAATATTTTAAATATATCTCATTGTATTTGCTCGTACTGGTTCGCGAACAGAGAGTGGTTTGGGTTGGTTTAACGCACTAGACTTGATTTGATTTTGTTTTATTTATTAAATAATTTGAAGAGATTGACCTAGACGTCTTTCTCCCTCGCTTACTTAGATCTTAACTGCTCTCTCGCCGCGCTGTGCGTGGTTGCCAATTATACATGACTATAGTAGGCCTTAACACTCATTATGAAACCTTTTAGTTATTTAGCAGACACAATTAAGGGTATTCTTCAAACTAGAGTAAATACAAAATTTTTAAATACACACTTTCACCCTCAGTGGAACTGTAATTGCAAATTATTTATTCCTTCGATAATTAATCACTAGAGAATATCCAAATATTATCATGCGAGGCCCTTTTTGACCGACTTCGAAATTGGAGGAGCTATGTATGTTTTTTTATGTTTGTGCGCGTTTTATACAATAAAGGCATATTCTCACCTAAGCGGCATCGAGCGTAGATGCGCGACGCGGCGCGTAACGAAGCGCAGCGTCATTTCGTATAGGCTATTCCCACCTAAGCGGCATTTGGTTGCAGCAGAAACGAAAAATTTGTATTTTTTGTTTTGTTTTGGCCAATTTCAAGAACAAAATGTGATTAAAAATTGTTGACAACATTTATTTTTCTACTTTCGATGATTTCTATCTATGAATTTTTGTTATCTGCTGTAATATAATGTGGACTTATTTGTAACTTTTTTGATATCAGTAATTTACATGATAAAACAAGATTTTACGTAAGTAGATGGCTTTTTATATTTTGTAGGATTTAGTATCTACATTTTTTTGATTGTAAAATGGAATGAATCCGTAAATAAATAAATAAACAACCTATACAGATGCAACAATAATAACTCTTTCTTTTAATTCAAATAATTTCAATTTAGAAATACATATTAACTCTTTGATAATATAGTTTTTTTTATAGTTGGTTCTCTTGAGACTTAAATGCAAAAGAAACTTTCGTTAGTTTTCTTTCCAATTTCAGACCATACATTCTCCTGTTTATTTTGATTGCTGTAATTCTTGTTCGCCATGTCATATAGTCCTTCGTATCTATCAATTTTTTCCACATCCATAACTAATTTTGCGCTGCAAGATCTTTAGGTCGGCAGGCGTTCACGAGCGTCAAAGCATGAGTTGATGCGTGCCAACGCTCCCGGCCGCTTAAGTTGACGCGTCGGGCCCGAACGCTGCTTTGGCGTCGCTCTGAATAAGTGAGAACCGTCTCATTCAATAACACGAAAACTTGTGTGAGCGTCATTTTGACGCGCCGCGCCGCCCTGCGCCGCTTCGCTTGTTGCCGCTTAGATGAGAATAGGCCTTAAACGTGCTCGGAATTTAAGGATTATTTAAAGAAAAAATTAAATTTGCCATGCGCTTCTTCCTTACAGATCCTCAAATGGGGACAGGGGGAAATTTTTGTGAGAAATAAAAAAAAAATTGTGACGGGATTACAGATGAGACATTTAAATTAGACATTTTTCAAAAACTTGAAACTTTAAAAAAATCTCTTTTTTATCTATTGCTACTGCAATATCAAACATGAAAATATCCAGTTAATCAAACGAAATTTAATTTTTGAGTACATATATTAAAGAAATCATAAAACTTGTTAAGTTGTGTCAAGGATCTTCTACATATACTGATACTTCAACACATGCAGAACATCAAAATCTTCATGATTTCTACAATATGTTGTCAAAAATTAAATTTCGTTTGATTAACTGGATATTTTAATGTTCGATATTGCAGTAGCAATAGAAAAAATACTTCGAATTTTTTAGTACATCATCGAATTAAGTCGGTTCTATTTAAAAAAAGTTATTTATAATCTGCCTGATTTCAGAAACCATTTCACCTTTTTTCCATCCTCATAATTGCCCGACAACAGAATGCATTACATTTCAATACCATTCAACTGTAGAGTAGTGGTGTAATATAGGTAGTTTAAAATAAAAAAAACATATATCTGGCAATAAGATAGATAGATAGGTAGTATAGTACCAAAAAAGGTATTTTGATCAAATCCTGTAAATTTAAACTTACCTACAATCAACTGAAAATATATATAAGAAAGGAAGAAATACATAGAAGATATCATTTATTATAAAAAAACAATAAAAACAAATACAAAAACGGAGATGATAGAAAATATTACAAATGTTTCAAAATTTTAAATTTAGGTTTGGATTTTATTTTGTCGAAACCAGTTCTTACTGTTTTAGCATTCAACCACTTACAATTATAAAATATTTTGGTCACAATTAATTTATTTATAATGAACATTCGATGTTCTGTGCATGGATGTTGTAGCTAACACTAACAGCCACAAATCACAAAACAACAATTCCAATTACAGCGGATTACAGCCGCTCGACGTTCTCAAGGTTGCAGACAGGCTGGTCACCTGATGATGCCAAATATTTGAAATTAATTTGATGAGCAAATATGAATGCTTGCGCACAAAATAATTACAACTTTTCACTGGAGAAATTGCTCCGTTTACATTGTCATTCTAGTGTAGTATATTCTTTGGTATTAGGAAGTGTTGATTGTCATATATCTACAAAATACGTTCTATTCAAGTTCCGAATGCTTTCTCGGCGTTGAAAAATTGAGAACTTATTCGGAGACGCGCATGCGTACTGAAAAATCCCAGATATGTTCACACCAGATTCAGAACGTGTTCAGAACACGTTCAGGATTTACTCCGCGGAAACAGTTATTAATGATGTATTACTTTTCATATTCTACGCGTCTGTGAACTGCGACATTGACAATTCCAAATTTAAGTACCTATGTCAATCAACTGAGCACACTTTTGGATCATGGAATAAGAAATTTCAAAATATTTTCTTGAAATATGAACCGCTTTCTCTCAAACTGAACTTTCAAAGCAGGTGTCAAAAAAATGTATCTTTCACGTAAGCAAAGGCGCGAAACTTAAAATCGCTTCTAGGTATATGTCGAATTCGTTTTCCTATTTATGTATTTGTCACATGTGACATGCGAGTATACCAAACTCGTTCTTCAGTGAATTTGTCCTTTATGATCACAACTGTCAGATATTCGCCCCTTTGTACATTTGAAGCATAAAATAATATTAACGATAATCCTATGAAAAACTTCAAAAACCGCTATTATTGACTAAGGTCTGGGATCCATCAATCCTAAAAGCTCCGTGATCGCGAATTGGAATTTTTTTATGAAAATGGAAGATTTACACTCAGAAGAATGAGATGGGCTGGGTAGGCGTGGATTTTATTAGCCAAAAATATGTTTAAATAAATTTTGCGTTATTAAAGGGCTCTAATGTTTTACCGTCATCACAGATTATGATCAATTTATACCTAGTTAACTTGTGCAAAATTTAATACAGATTTAGAAAAAATCCGGCCGACCGATATTTTGTAGCCGGAAAAGTCCGGCATACCTATTTAAATGGTGTGATAAGGACTAATATTTCTCTATTATTAGGTACGAAAACCTTTTTTTTATTATTTTACGTATTTTGATGCAAGATTTGAAAATGTCTTGGTATACAGGCTTAGAAACTGCAAGAAATATTGCTCATACCAGTTTTTATTACGTAATCGAGATTATTTCTAGTACTAAATATTGTACTTTGTCATTTTTCTAGCTCTGCATTTCTTAGTAGATTTTTAGCTATATGTAGACTTGCATGGAAGAAGGGATTATAGAGAAATTCCAATTGAAGTTGATCATGCAATAAATTAAGATTTATACAGAATTTTATATTTAGTTCAAGTTTATTCATCAATAATCATCTAAATTATAACTTCTTTCTTCTTCTGATTCATCGTTTTCTTCTTTAGTTTTGTTTAGAAATAAGTTTGTATTAACTCAAAAATTTATTTATAGGAACCTAGAAATTCAACAAAATAAAACCTCAGTAAAAAATAATAGTAGAAGTTACAGAGTTTAGACTTCAAAAACAATTTAGAGCATATTTTAAGTTGGTGTTCGCCACATATAGGTTTCTTGCATTTTAAACAGTATATCACCGTCATCCTCTTCTTAGCTTAACTTAACTTTGAGCCTCATCTGTTTCATTGTCTTTTCCCATTACATCGTCAATAATTTTTTTTAATTCATGGCCTATAGGGTATTTTTTGCAATTGACTAGTGTAATGTACTTCTTTTAGTTTTCTACAAGTTGTAAAAAATGCATGTTTGACACATCTGGTCAAACGTATCCAGTATCCACTGCTCCTTGAGTAGCATTATAGGTATGGATAATTTCTGGTTTTTTCGTTGTAGGACACAAATCTGCTATTAGAACTATCGGCAAACAATGATGTTGATCGGGCGGTTTTTATCATTTTCGACCAACGCTGGTGGGGCCTGTCAGCTAAAGGTAAATCGTACTTTTTCGGATCCCACAGTGTTCTCAAACCTATATCTAATGCTTCTGGATCATCTTCCGACGAATAATCTGGGTCGCAGAAACTGTCGTCAGATTCACTATCTGTAAAATTATTTTCAACTTCAACATTATCATCAAATTATTCACTATCACTACTTTCATAAAGCAATTGTTCTATTCTAGGGTTAATGGTCACCATACCACCAAAAAAAATATTAGTTGACAATATCAACAAATGTAGAAATATCACACGATTTTATAAAATTATAAAAAGGACAAAAATAATAGTAAACAGCGAATTTTATTTGATTAATAAAATATGTTTAAAATCTTGATGCGTAGTAAGCTGTAGAGAATAACGACACTTTCGAACTCTGTAGGACAATGCCAGGCAAGAACACTAGTATGCGCGATACTTCCGGCAGTTTCTAAGCCTACATACCAAGATATTTTGGAATCTGGCATCAAAATGAGTAAATTTAAAAAAAAGGTGGTGATAACAGTGAAATTTTACTCCTTATCACACACTTCAAATAGGTAGTATGCCTTTCCGGCTGGAAAATATTGGCCGGTCGGTTTTTTCCTAATCAGTATAACATTTCGCACAAGTTAATTATAAATTGAAAACATTATAGGCATTTAATAAAAAAAAATTTATTTAAACATATTTTCGAGTAATTAAATCCTCGCCGACCAAGCCCATCTCATTCGTCTGAGTGTAAACTGATCATTTCCATTATTTCTTTTAATTCGCACTCACGGAGCTTTCAGGATTGGTTGCTCCTAGCCTACTACCAAAATCCTAACTAAATATAATCAGAACGACAAAAATTTTGAATGATAAAAATACAGCCAGAGGTTTCATAAATCTAATATATAAAAATGATGTTGAATCAAATTGTTTCCATTCATTTTGTATGTATGTGAAATAAATATACAGTGATTCAAGATTTATCTCACCAGTTATTCTCGAGTTAGAGAAGACGTTAAAAATCAGAAACAAACTCATAGGATGTCCAAATTTAATTTTTAATTCATCAAATCGCGCTCAATATAAACAATTACTTGAGAATTGATAAATAGCAATAGGAAGCCCAATTTATATCAAATCCACCTTATTTTTTGCGATATTTAATAATAATTTCTCAAAGAGCTCTCTTGCTCCTATTCTCCTTGAAACCATTCATCTGATCTCCAGCAGATTCCCGCATTAAAGGAAAAAGATCATTTGTTATTTTTATGTTTTCCGTTGTATTTTCATTTAGAAAGAAATAACACAACTATCACGTTTCTGCTTTTATACAAGCTTCCTGCCAAATGATTCTTTAAGTGGTCGATATTATAACTGGCGTCAGCCAGCAATACAAAAGGCTATATATAAGGGAGTCTTGTTTACAGAACAGAACTGGTTTTCGAATTAATGACTGGTTTATTCTAATACGTGCACATTCACACCCTGAAAAACTGTGAGAAATCGTTCATAAAATTGGTGAAATGCAAACTCATATAACTTCAGCTTTTCATTTGCACTGTACACTTTACATAGGGAATACACTTAGATCTGTATCTGTCAGGAAATTTTCATGCTTATATAAATGTTCAAAAGTTGCAGATAATATTGGTGACTTGCATGCACTAGTTTCTGCTGAATTTCTGGTTGAACCAAAAGAGAAATAATAAGAGTCCTTTGATATGTCTTCTTATACAGAGCCATTTTCCAAAACCTTATAAATACCAGTTCCATTACATATTTGAAGGCAGAGATAGAGAAGGTAATGTAATAAAAAAAGAAAATCATTGAGGTATTGATTTCTGAATAGATGAGAATATATAGTTTTTTTAAATGGCAGCACAATGTTTTACTGATACAGATATGAGTTCAAATAAGGAATAATTATCAAATCCGACTCATAACCCTGCGGCAGACTGACGAGAGGCAACAACCACAAAGTTATTATATTTGTCAGGGAGACGGTGCTGTATTTGGTAATCAATTTGCCCTCGCAGTAGTTATTGTCGGCAGTGACATCTTAGCGTAATCTAGTTATTTACCAGAAAATAGCAGATGTTATATAATCACTTTGATTTCGTGACGGTTTAAATAATTTATATTCAATAATATCATAATATGACCCTCTACACTTAACGGTAGAAGAGGGATAGATTATATGTATATATATATATATATATATATATATATATATATATATATATATATATATATATATATATATATGGCCGGTAAAAGATATGATCAAAATTTTTGAAATAAGTTATTAAGTAAGGTTTTAAAGGTACGAGGGTTCATTATTTGTTTGATCAGCATGGGGGATTGTTATTTCCCTACATGCAAACTATCACTCCTCATTTTTTATTAGAATCATCAGCTAATTAATAAAGCATATTGAAATTAAATTATTTTTCTCCAATTTGCCTACTTCCCACCTTTCACTTTGAGCTATGGATCTCTTTTCATATTTATACATTTGGATATTAAAGGGCTGGAAGAGATGGATGGAAACAATAAGGTTAATTTTACCTTGTACGTAGAAAATCTACATAATGGGTTGAATGTATATGAGCAGAAAATGTTTTCTTATATTAAATAATACTTCATACAACAAACACATTTTAGTTGATAGCAGAGACTTCGGACAGTGACAACGAAACAACCTGCTACGAATAGCGCCGAATCAGTCGACTCACACTAGTGAGGATCAATTAGAGCTGTCTCCATTGATAATAACTGACATATCGTTTTCCAATAGTATGGCATTAATATGGGAGAGCTTTGGTCCCCAAAAAGGCAGAGCAGCTTCCGCTCAGCGTAAGCCACAATCAATTGAATGGAACATTCGAAAATTACAAAATTTCACTTAATGAAGCAGTAAATTAGCCAACAATTCGTATCATTTTTCATTAGCTTTCACGCATAAAATAGAGGTAGATCTAAAACAAATACATGTACTCAAACCTGACAGACACAAAGGGCCGTAGGGAAGCCAAAACCTTCCCAGTTGAGAAACAACTCGCCAGCTAATCTGCTAAGAGCTGGAAAAGGGGAAACTAAAATCTGACATTATAATAATGAATGTTAACTAATCATCCCACAGTAAACTACCACAAACACAAAACAAATACGGTGGACAACCCGGACTGTGGAATTCAAAGTAATAAGGTTAAGACTGTATTACACAGCCAAGCTTTAAGGTCAAAATCATCCTAGAACTTCTTCGATCATGAAAGAAGGTCCTAGATTAAAACTTGAATCAAGGGAAAGTAAAAGAGAGTGCATATTCGTTTTGGAGCAGAATAATAATCATAACGAAATTGCCCAGAGGTCAGAACTCGACCTTTATTCATTAATTTAAGTTTGAACACTATTGAGGATCTTTTGTCAAAAACTATACCTTTGTAATTATTGGATATATTTTTTGAATTTTGAAAACGCGGTGACCGAATATGTTGCAGCATTTATTTTCATGACTCTTATACATCGATAAATAAAAACGGCTAAATTTACTCTATTTAATTTAATGTATTTATAAATTAATTTAAGCTTGATGCACAATTTCGCCATATAAGCCTTAACTATACCGAATATCATATTCCTCTGTGACCACTTTATTCTTTAAATGGGGTCCAAAGAATTCTCTAGTGGTCGTGGTGCAATTATAGGCAGATAGAAAGAATACTTTTGGCACCAACTCAAAATTATCAGCACCAGTGTAATTAATATTATTTTGTATTTTTCAGTGCAGCAACTAATAAAGTCGGTCCCAGTCTATTGTAAAAATGTTTTATCCCACAGTTTTGAGTGCATCATTTAGTCACGAAAATAGTTAAACGTTCGCTTATACCAAAGAAGATAGTAGTTATCTTATGACCCGCGTCTTATTCATAAATACACATATTTCAGATTTTACCACTGCTATAACTGGGAAACAGTACATTTTTAAAATATCCAATTTAAATGTTGTTGGATATGCTCTCTTCTTTAATTTGGCCATCTGAAATCTTCGATTATCTAAAAAAATGCCCCTCCAAGAAGCGGAAATACACATATTTCAGACTTCACCATTGCTGCAACTTAGAAACCATAATCTTTTTTGAAAAATGTTCAATTTAAATGTTGCTGGATATGATCTCTTCTTCAATTTTGCTGTCTCAAATTTTGGAATTTTGAATAAACTTATCCCGGCCGCCTCTTATGGGATCAGTTTTTTAGGAAAAGTAAATGCTGGATTTGGAATTTATTTAAAATGGGACCATATCTCAACCCTCTTCTTACAAAAAAGAAAAATCATCAAAATCGGAGTACGTTTACTATATACTGCGCGCGTACAAACATAATAGTCGAATTGTATTCAAGCCCCGTTTGGGTCGTCAGTCACAAATATTCATTTGCGTAGATAGATTTCCGTGGTTAAGGTTACTCTTTGTAATTCAGAGACTTTGGATTTTCATATAAAATACCTGTTTCAGTAATCAGTGTTCTTAACATTTTTGGCTCATTAGTTCCAGAGTTAGTTTCATATGTTTTTTTTTGTTAAATAAGGTTTTTTTAAATTTAAAATAAATATAAATAGACCCTGCATTCGATACATCAAGTCACTTAGAGAACCATTTTTTATGGCTCAGTAAATCCTGGAACACTTATAAGATTGAGCTAGTGTATATCTGTTCGACTACTACAGCATATTTTCTCTGAATCTTCTGAAAGATACAAGTTAATTTGGTACTTTATCCCTATGGTTTAGCGTAGATCAATTAATTGTAATACTATGAATAGAGTTTATGGGGCAATTTGAAAAACAGAAAAAGTGCAGAATGTGACGTATAAAATGAAAAGTCTCATTATGAGTAAGTCCCTCTGAACAAGTCTCTCTTTTTTATACATTAAAAAGGTAATAATTAAAAACAGCCGTATTCATAATAAAAACTAAGCCTCGTGTTAGTTACTATGATAACTGTAACCAGACATGACAGTTTTAGTATTAATTTGCAGACGATACTACCATTATTTTGAGGAGTAAGACCATTGAAGATCTAAGCGAAAAATATCTCGAGATATAGAAATTGTCAGATCTTGGTGTGATTCAAACAATCTTTCATTTAATAAAAAACAAACATAGTCTCCTTCTGATATACTCGTCAAGAAGTAAACTTAGATAATGATATCATAGAGTATAAAGACTGTACCAGATTTCTGGGTTTGAATGTAAATAAAAATTGAAGTTTGACATGCACATAAAATAACTGAAAATAAAATTTTCCTCCAAATGTTATGCAGTTAGGGTAGTTGCTACAGAACTTGGAGTATCGAAAGTCAAAACTGCATATTGTGCTTTGATAGAATCACATTTGTGGTATAATATACCCTTCTGGGGAGTGTGTAGGTCCTCAAAATACAAAAAGAGCAACTAGAATTTTTGGTAAAATTGGACCACAGGATTCATGCAGGCCTAGATAATAATATTCTGACCGTCGTATTCTGGAAAATTCTTGTCTTGTAAGAAAATATATTCTGAAGTTTGAAATCTTCTCTTCGCATTATTTCACAAGACAAAGTTCCTTAAATGAAATGAAATTACCCATACCATCGTCCTCTCTGATCAAAGATTCATTTATTTATAATGGATTCAAGATATATAATTGTTTACCAATCGAAATCGAAGATTATAATTTACAGAATTTCTTGACGATGAACTGACAAAATAATATATATATTTATTATTTTACTTACTTATTTAATTTTATAAACGTGTATTTCTGTGTGTTTAGAATGTCTTGAGTTATCATATGTAGATGTCAATCGGGCATCAACGCAAACTCCCCACCCGTAGTAATAAGATGTGAATATGTAAAAAGAAGAGAATAAGACGAGCGCTGTAAGCGAGTGGTTATGTTCTGTCTAGTAATAGAAACGAACGATTGTATTACGAGAGATCAAAGTTATAGTAAAGAGTTTGTGAGTAATACAGTGTCTTATTCTGGAATATAAAATACGGGATTAATACCCCCAACATATGGTCCTTACGAGCGGATTGGATTGGAGTGGATAACGAGTTAGGTGTGAAAGTACCGGCGTGGTTGTTCAGCCATTTGCAGATTCAAAAGATACCTGTGAGCGAGGCTATATTGGAAAACAGGTAGAGGGTAGAATAGATGAATGCAAACTGGTAAGTCGCCCGATCCTATTACTTTCTTTATTTCCTGAATCCTTATGGTTTTATTTGCGTGAGAGCGGTCTAAATATTTTGATTGTTTTGTGTTGGGTTATTGTAATTAAAAGTTAAATGGCCGAAGAGAAGAAATTAATTAGAAAGAGAGGTGCAATCAAAAGTAAATTAACGATGTTTAGTACATTTTTGGAACAGTTTTTAAGTGACGATAATGTAACTGTAGCGTTGTATGTAGAATTAAAAACAAGAATTGAGAGAGTTAATGGCTTATTAGATGAATTTGAGGAAATTAATATAGAGATAGAGATGGGTAGTAGCTCGGATGAGCAGTATGATGCTGCATTAAAGGAACGTGAAAAGTTTGAAACTGAGTTTTATCAAATTATAACACAAGCAAATTTGATTTTGACTGAATGGGAGAAAAAGTTGGAAGTAAAACCGGATGATATTGAAACAGAAGGTTCGGGGTTTGCTCCTCAAACTAGGCCGTTATTGCCAGCTATTCCGATACCGAATTTTTCAGGAAAAGTGGAGCATTGGTTAGAGTTTAAGGATATGTTTGACTCATTAGTAAATAACAATAAGGGTATATCTAATGTGGAAAAGTTTCATTTCTTGAAAAGAACGGTACAGGGTGAGGCACAAAAATTAATTCAGTCTCGAAAAATGACCGGTGAAAATTACGAAATAGTGTGGAAATTATTATGCGAACGGTATGATGACAGGCCGATGTTAGTGGAATATCATTTAGATAATTTGTTAAATGTACCAAAAGTAGAAAAAGAATCGGCGTCTGATTTACAAAATATGTCTGATACACTCACAGAGGTATTATATCACTTAGAAAAATTGGGATTGTCAGTAGACTCTTGGGATCCGTTCTTGATTCATATAATGGTAAAAAGATTTGATCAAAGTTCATTTTTAAAATGGGAAGAACAGAGACCCAAGGGTAAATTGGCAACATTAAGTCAGTTTCAAGAGTTTTTACATAAAAGAATTGACAATTTGAAAAATATAGAACGAAAAAGGAAAAATGAAGGTAAATCTGAGATAAGAAAGGAATTGAAAGTTACAGGAAAGTTTCATAAAAGCTTTGTATCGGCAGAATTGCCTAATCATTGTATGATTTGTAAAAACAAGCATAAGATTTATGAATGTCAAAAGTTTTTGAAAATGAGAACGTATAATAGATATGAGTGGGTTAAGAAGGTAGGGCTCTGTTTAAACTGTCTTGTAGACACAAATCACATCAGCTCATCATGTACTGCTCCATCATGTGAAAAGTGTGGTAGAAGGCATCATAATCTATTACATTATGAACCACGTCAGGAAAATAGGGGCTCAGAAAAAGTTCCTGCTGCAACAGATGGAAATAGTCGAGGTAGTGGGGGACAAATGGAGGACTCGTCTGGGTCAAATAGTTCCTTCCAGGTAAAATCCCTTTTTTTAGATAATGGTGACGAGGTAGCGGGAGAGGTACTACTATCAACAGCATTGATGCAGATTAAAGATGTTTCAGGAAATTGGCACAGGTGCAGAGCATTATTAGATAGTGGGTCGCAACCAAATTTAATAACATCCGAGTTGGCAGATAAGTTAAGGATATGTAAACAGAAGGTAGATGTATCCATTGTTGGGGTTGGTAACAGTTCATCGATGGTGGGAGAAAGGTGTGTGGTAGAATTGCAGTCATATTTTAAAAGATATTAGGGTACCATTTCTTGTTTGATAATGTCGAATATAAGTAAACAAACTCCTGGTCAAAAGCTGTCCATTTCCCATCTAAAGATACCAAGAAATTTACAATTAGCTGATCCTGAATTTAATAAACCTCAAAAGTTAGATTTGTTATTGGGTTCAAGTTTGTTTTATAGTTTATTGTGTGTGGGTCAGATCAAATTGGGAGTTAATCAACCAGTTTTGCAAAAGACCAGATTGGGATGGTTGGTTACAGGCAAGTTAATGTCACCGGGAAACGACGGTGGAAAATTAATGCATGTTGGAGTGGTAGACATTCAGAGTCAGTTGGAAAGGTTCTGGGAAATAGAAGGGCTACCAGCTGAAAATCAGTATGCCTCAATTGAAGAGAGTGAGTGTGAACGAATATTTAAGGAAACGGTTGCTAGAGCATCTGATGGAAAGTTCATAGTACGAATACCCTTATTAGACTCAGTTTCTAAGTTAGGTGACTCTCGGCAGGTAGCACTGAAAAGATTTTTGGCAATGGAAAGGAAATTGGAAAAGGACCCGAGACTGGGAGAGATGTACAGGAATTTCATGCAGGAGTATCAAGAATTAGGACATATGTCGTTGACAAGTTCGTATGATAAGGTGTCCTACTATATGCCTCACCATGGAGTTATAAATGAAGGCAGTGAAACTACAAAACTCAGGGTTGTTTTTAATGCTAGTGCTAATAGCGATACAGGTGTGTCATTCAATGACTTGCAATATAATGGTCCAAAACAACAGGAGGATTTGTTCTTAATCTTGGTAAGATTTAGACAACATCAAGTGGTGGTGTGTGGAGATGTTGCCAAAATGTATCGAATGATTTGGGTGTCACCGAAGCAGCGATCTTTGCAAAAAATAATTTGGAGGGCTTCTCCTGAGGATGAACTCTCTGAATGGACATTGAACACAGTTACATACGGAACCAGGTCTGCTCCTTACTTAGCAATAAGATGTCTCCGACAATTGGCACTAGATAACGCAGAAAAGTTACCGAAGGCATCAAAAGTTATACTTAAGGACTTCTATGTCGATGATTTGTTGACTGGAGCCGAGTCTACCAATGATGCGATTCAGTTAGGGCAAAACGTCGCAAATATTCTAAGTTTAGGTGGTATGGAATTAAGGAAGTGGGTGTCCAACGATGCAGCGGTAATGAGAGGTTTAAGTGGTGAATCGAGACAAGATGACTTGGTAGAAGTTGGCGAGAAGGAGAAAAATAAAACCTTAGGTTTGTGGTGGCACTTCCGAGAAGATAATTTAAGATTTTCAGTAGACTTTACGGATTCCAAGCACAGGGCCTCAAAAAGATCCATTTTATCAGAGGTGTCCAAAATCTTTGATCCGCTGGGATTAGTCGCACCCGCAGTGGTACTGGCGAAACTGTTGATCCAGAAATTATGGCTGGAAAATTTGGACTGGGATGAATCGTTGCCACTTTCGTTGGAATCTGATTGGGTGAAACTTAAAACGGAGATGGGTTTCCTAAATAAGCTCATAATTCCACGAAAGCTGATAGGAAATAATACCCAGATGGAGATTCATGGGTTCTGTGATGCATCCACAGTCGCGTATGGGGCCTGTGTGTATGTTCGAAGCGTGACTAAGGATGGAACGGTTCAGGTTATGTTACTTTGTTCCAAGGCTAGAGTAAGTCCTCTTAAAAAACTAACGATTCCAAGATTAGAATTATGTGGTGCGGTTCTGTTGGCACAACTAGTGGACAGGGTAAGAAGTGCCTTGAATCTGGAATTTGGTATCGTCGGACTCTGGTGTGATTCTACGGTTGTCCTAGGTTGGATAAAGACTCCAGCTCATAAGCTGCAAACATTCGTGGGAAACAGGATTTTATCAATTCAAGGCCTAACGAGTGCTAGAGATTGGAGATATGTTAAGTCAGAAGACAATCCTGCTGATATTCTGTCTCGTGGAATGTATCCTAATCAATTGTTGGAATGTCCAAAATGGTGGAATGGGCCGGTCTGGTTAGAATTGAATCAGTCAGAGTGGACTGTGTCGCCGGTTAGTGAGTCATTAGAATTGCCTGAATTGAAAGTGCTAGTTGTATCAGATCCTGTAGAGGAGGGATTTCAGTTTCAAAGATTTAGTAATCTCGGTCGGTTGCAACGAGCGATATGTCATATCTTTAGATTTATTAAGAAGGTTAAGGGAAATGGCTCTACTAATGGGAGCTTCTTAACATCTTCTGAATTGGAGCATGCTTTAACTGTATTGGTCAAGATTTCGCAGAGAGAATCCTTTCGACAGGAACTCATTGAACTTCAAAAGAACAGGCCTCTTTCCAATAAAAATCTGATTCAACTTAGTTTGTTTGTAGATTGTAGTGGATTGATAAGGGTGGGGGGTAGACTACAGTTATCAACCTTGGCATACTCTAGTAAACATCCCGTGCTTTTAAGTTCGAAGCATCATCTAACCCAGTTGCTAGTGGAACGAGAACATGAACGTCTCTTACATGGTGGTCCCCAGTTAGTGTTGTGCTCACTAAGGGAAAAGTACTGGATTATTGGAGGTCGTAATTTAGCTCGGAAAGTTGATCGGAAGTGTGTGAGGTGTTTCAGGGTTAATCCTGTTCCTCTGGAACAAATAATGGGAAGTCTACCAGCAGCTAGGGTAAGGCCAACACCACCTTTTCACATTACAGGAGTAGATTATGCAGGACCCCTCCAGGTAAAAAATCAATATGGACGTGGGGCTAGAACATTTAAATGTTATGTGAGCATATTTGTCTGTTTCTCAACCAAGGCGGTGCATATTGAAGCGGTCTCAGATTTATCTTCGGAATCTTTTATCGCTTGTTTCCGTAGGTTTGTCGCCAGAATGGGAAAACCTTTTAAAATATTCTCAGACAATGGGTCTAATTTCGTAGGAGCAAACTCAGAACTCAAACACTTAGCCGAATTCTTAAATTCTCAGTCTACAGCACTAAGTAATTGTATTAATAATGAGGGAGTCAACTGGTCATTCATCCCTCCAAACTCACCAAATTTCGGTGGGCTCTGGGAAGCAGGGGTTCGGTCATGTAAATCTCATTTAAAGAAAGTTTTGGGTAATTCGGTACTTACCTATGAGGATTTGAGCACCGTTCTGACACAAATAGAAGCGATCCTAAATTCCCGCCCGTTAGTACCCTTATCCTCTAACCCCACAGATTTTGATGCTCTAACCTCCTCCCACTTTTTAATCGGGCGACGTCTTACTTCTCTACCTGATCCAGACGTGAAGGATGTTCCGATGAATCGACTATCCAGGCATCAACACATGCAAAGAGTAGGCCAGCACTTTTGGTCAAGATGGTCAAGGGAATACCTGGGTGAACTTCAGCAACGAGGCAAATGGAAGACGGAGTCTAAAAACATTGAAATTGGACAACTCGTGGTAATAAAAGACAATAATTTACCACCTTTGAAGTGGAAGTTAGGTCGAGTGACAGCTGCGTACCCAGGTCCAGACACTTATGTGCGGGTTGTGTCAGTTCGCACTTCCGAGGGAGTTTTCAAACGGGCCATATCAAAAGTCTGCCCTCTCCCTATCAATGAACTGAACCATAATTAGAATTGTACATATATTTAGGTATAATTGAAATTATATTTCAAGGTGGGGGTATGTTTAGAATGTCTTGAGTTATCATATGTAGATGTCAATCGGGCATCAACGCAAACTCCCCACCCGTAGTAATAAGATGTGAATATATAAAAAGAAGAGAATAAGACGAGCGCTCGAAGCGAGTGGTTATGTTCTGTCTAGTAATAGAAACGAACGATTGTATTACGAGAGATCAAAGTTATAGTAAAGAGTTTGTGAGTAATACAGTGTCTTATTCTGGAATATAAAATACGGGATTAATACCCCCCAACACTGTGTACTTCGTCCAATATTTGATATATTTTATTTATATTTACATGTATTTGAAGCTTCGTCAACAAGATTCTCATCTTTGGAAAATAAAGTGTATTTATTATTATTATTATTATTATTATTATTATTATAAACTAAAATTTAGAAATGATATTGTGACTCAAGTAGATACATTTTGTCAGATGACTAGATAGCATACTCAGACTCGTGATCTCAAGAACATTATTATTTCTATTTTAACCGATGACAGTGTTGATATAGAGATATAGGAAAATCCTGCTGGTATAATCGACTGATAAACATTGTTTGCACGTATAATTCGACAAACGAGATACTCACCCTTTCCCTCATTTCAATCTACAGGCCAGTCCAATTAATGGAACACAAAATACAGACAGGAACGATTTGTGGTTATGGAATCTGTAATTTATGTTGTTCGAAAACCCAAATTGACTCATTAAGTGGCCACTGTGTGAGTGTGTGTGTGTTTGTTGTTTGCTGTCGGTAGCGCCATTCCATTATTATAAGGGCTGTTGTTGAACCACTTGCACACAATTTCGTTTTGAGTGCTTTCATTTTACTTTTCCAACATCTGTTCGATCGCTCCAAACCTAAATATCTCTGTTCAGCTGTTATAAATATGAGGAAGGTTCAAAACTGCTTTTGGGGCGCAACTGTATTTGCTTTTTATGTATAGCTACGCCGAATGAACGCCAAAGAGTAATAAAGTTGTGCTTTTGACACAAACCAAATACGCGTTTGTATATCTCTCTATCCGGCAAATTGAATTGTGGATAGCGAGTAATCTATATAGAAATAAATGGAAATGTTTGTACGCTATATTTCGAAAATAAATGTACTTTCTTGTGCTAATATGGTGAGTTACACGTTATTAAAGCTCAGATATCTGTACATAGTTATAGTAGAACAATAGATCCCGATGTCAGTGGACGCTGAGAAAGGTAAAAATCACGAATTTTTATTTTTTTGTCTGTGTGTTAAGTCATCTCAAAGTTTTGCCTTTCGAAAAAAGTTACCCATTCAACTGCCACTGAGGATAGTTTTGGGGGAAAATATATTTTGTATTCTTTAATATGAGACCAATTGCCAGAACTCCTCTTTCAAATGAAAAAAGCATCAAAATCAGAGTACGTTTACTCCTTGAAGTGCGCGTGCGAACATAAAAAATGCACACAGGTGAAGTGTACACATCTTCAAAAAGGTAATGAAATTTGGTCACAACTATCTAGATCTAGAAATTATTTGAAAATCTTATCTAGCCCCCGATTTACATTAGCATTCAGATTTTTCCGAGATTCTTTGTGAAACTGCACCAAATATTTACTTCCTCCCTACTCTTTGTAAACAACGATGACAATATTTCAAGGCCTCTATCAAGTCGAAAGCGTGGAACTCTCAACATTGAAATATATTGTCAAATACAAATTGCCGTTTTATACAAGTAGGAACTGGCAATATTAGATCGTTATTAGAAATGAAACGGATAGCTATTTGTCCGGATACTGGATATCCGGAGAGCTGCAAAGTCGGATAACCGGATATCTCGTATCCAGATGTGAAAATCACTTTTTCCTCTCATATATTTTGTTTTTTAGTTCCTGTCTTTAGGTGCATTGGTTTATTTTTTAGAACGAAATGAACTTGTCACCAACAGAGAAATGTTATTTTTTGATCAAGTTTTCCCAAGATGCTATCTCTAACCTTACCTATTGGCACTATTAATCAACGTATGCAGGTAGTCGTAAAAGCCCGAGGTGATAATACAAGATATTAAACGTAAACAATTTAAATGGTTTGCATAAATATTTTTTTCTTTTTACGTAATTTTTAATAATCGCTTATCAAAACTAAATAATATATTGTTGCCTTTACATTGCTACGGAATTACAACACACATTATTTTGAAATAGGGTGATATAACAACATTTAAGTATCCCCTGTATAATAACTAATTACATATACAAGATGAAATTTGTCATTTTAACTATCGTGTATTAAAAAAATTATAAACATTTAACGTATTGCTCCTGCGTTTCAGTAATATTTATATAAGAAAAAAATATGTATTACAGTTGTTCTTAGGAAATTGTCGTAGTTTTTGAATATCCGGTATCCGGCTGTATATTGAGTCACTATCCGGTATCCGAGCGGATAGTAGACTTGAGCCGGATAGAATGGATACCGGATAGATACCGGATGTCCGTTTCATCACTAATTGTTATCTCCTTATATTTCTTCACTTTCCGTCAAATCAAATATTGGTCTTATGTAATTGCCACATTGTTACACGTTTCTTGTAGTAGACTAAAACTGAAACTAATAAAGAAATCGTACGAATTCTAATTAAATTAATATTTGGGCAATCTCAGACATACTTTCTCCCTGGAATAATCGCGACATTTTTTTCCCAGTAAATGGTAGCCGTTTTCTCTCGCACGAAAAGCTATTTCAGTCGAAGAAATAAGTTTGCCAAATGCCACAAAGTTCAGAAAGTGAGTTTTGAAGATGAGGAATTAGATAAACACTCCGAGATTTCGACCAGAAATGGGAGTTTTATTAAATCTCCGTCAAGAAACGGCTCTTACGCCATATGGTGAAGCTGGGAAACATAACCGTATATATTTTGGGATATCTCCTGCGAAACATATTACATAGTTGAGCTGAATCGCAGTTACATAATATATATGAATATTTCATATAGTAGAAAATGGAGGGAAAGATAGCTAAAAAACAGAAATGATTTAGAAGACGAGCGGTTTTTGGTGATAGAGAAACATTCAGAAAAAACACAAACGCCAGGTTGTAAATCTGTTGAAAATAAAATATTCAAAAGTGTTCTTCATATTTTTCTGCATGGTTATCTTTTTTCACGTTCAAATTGTAGGGTGGTTCGAAAGCAATACTGAAACTTCACAGAACTACCTAAGCATACTATAGATGTTAGCTATTTTATCTTCGCATTTGTTGAATTTTAATTGGAAATTATTCACGATCACGATTCACTATGAGATTAGGCATACACGATAAATATCTGCATTAATCACATACATTTCATAACTAATCCATGCCAGTTTTACACTTGGGAGCAGAAGCTTTTTGCCTAAGCACTTGCTTAGAAGAAAACGAAAATAGATTCTGAAGTGTCTGACATAAAATACTTAGGCATCATTATAGACAAACACCTCAACTGGGAACAATATGTAGCGGGCCTGACAAATAATATTAGGAAACTATTGCACAAATTTTATATTCTAAGGGAAATACTGACAAAAAACTTATCTTTAACGTTTATAAGGCTCTTGTAGAGTCATTGTTGTGTTATGGTATTGTCAAATGGGGCGGCTTGTATCAAAGTACTTTAAGACAAATAAATGTAGTCCAAAACTACATACTAAAAGTAATACTTAAAAAAAATTAACTTTATTCTACTCAACGATTATACTCTGAAGAGATCCTAAACGTTCGTTCCCTATATGTATTGAATGTGTGCAAATATGTTTTCAAGAAACCAGAAGTAAAAAAATATGTAAGCCACCTCTACGAAACCAGAAATAAAACAAATAAATATCTTATAATTCCAGTTAGTAACAGAAATCTAAATTTAAGAAGTATAAATTATCTAGCCCCAAATATTTATAATATTATACCAACTAATATCAAAAATGCTACTAGCATGAAATTATACAGTCATAAATGTAGAATATATATATAGCATCTAATTGGGCGAAATTTCAAAAATTGTTGTAAGTTAGTAGGTACCTAACAGACTCTCGCAAACAATAAAGTATGTACCTTATATTAATTGTGCTATTGTTTATATTTTATACTATTTTTGTGTCATAAATATTGACATGAAATTATTCTTATTTTGAGTTTATTTTATTTATTCTTATTTTTATTTTATATATTGTTTTGTCATCATTATGATAAAAGTATAGGTTTACTAATTATTGTGAAAACTCTTCTCGCACATACAGATGTGTAAACATCTAGGTGCAGACCTAACAAATTAGAAATTATAATCTGTTATTTTATACGAATTAATTATTATTTGTTTGTTAAATAATCATTTAACCTTTATGTACAGTTTGAGACCTGAAATACTCGTAAAGCATATTGCAACGGTAATTTATATTAAAACTGGGTTCGATTTATTTTCACTTATTTATTTACACCAATAACTACTTGTCTATATACACATTTATATTCACACTATATTTCTTGGACTATAACTACTCTCTGTGTTCTATCACTAACTTACTGAGCGTGCTCTATGAGAAATTATCTATTACTAACTAGCTGTCACCGTGGTCCGTTTGTTTATATTCACTTAACCTCCTATCTCGAAGCTTTTCGTCTAGAATAGACCAAATCAGTAGATTCTCCATGTTTCTGGATTCCCAGGATGTTATTACCAACATTCTTCTTCAAGAGCAATCGAGACGCCTCCAGGGCTCTAGATATTTGTATGATAGTGTGTGTGTGTGTGAGTGTCTTTTATTATTTGGGTGAGTCCTCACGTTACGCTGCCCCCTCCATAGCATCTGATCGTCCCGATCAGAATCATCCTTGGTAGTAACTTGCTGGATTTCCGTTCCATGGCGGAATCTGCACCTGGTTCTTGCCAGGCAAACACACTTGTTGAAAAAGTAACAGTCTATCGTCTTTCCTGAGTGCACTCCTTTTGGATTGAAGCCACACACTGTAATTTGCACGCTAGCGTCCTGGAAGATGTATTCGATCATGCTCCTTACAATCTTCCAATCTAGCCCGTCCAACCCGCAGCCTATTTTCTGAAGACCCAACTTCTTGATGCCATAATTCCTGACTTCATTCCTTAGGCTCTTCAGTGCATGCCAGATGTCCTTGTAAGTGGGTTTTCCTGTAGACTTCTTTTTCGTAACCAAATAGAAGAGGTTCCGATTACCATTTGCTAGTCGCAGAACTTTGGGCTGACAATTCATTCAATCTTCCAAACTTCATTTTAAACACCAGAGCAATTCCTCGGCCCATACGTAGATCCTCCGCTACGCAATGGGCAATAGAAACGTCGGGTGGTAGTTTGAAAAGGTCTTGTTGAACCTCAAATGTCACACCGAGTCTGACCTTCTTCCGATCTGCTTAGTTGGACATGAAGTCATTGAAACTGACATTTCGCTCCTCAACGTTCTTTTCTTGAAGAGCCACTCGTGCTTCCTCCTGGTTGTTCGATCCAGCGTATGGTGCAAGTCGGTTTATGTGCACCACTTAGGTTTTCCCCTTGGTAACTTTCGGATACGATAGCTGACGTCATTTATCCTCTTCATAATTTCACATGGCCCTTCCCATTGCTTTTGGAGTTTGGGAGAAAGGCCTCGACGTCGTTGGGGATTATACAGCCAAACAAGGTCCCCCACGTTGAAGACTCCATCAGATGATCGATTGTTGTAGTGGTGCTTCATTCGATCACTGTCAAGCTGGATGTTCTGTCTGGCTAACTCATGGACTTTATCCATTCTGGCTCTCAATTGGTCGACGTATCCTTCTCCTGCTACACTGTACTGTAGGTCTACGGCCAAATTCCAGGTCACAGGGTAGGCGTAACTCACGCCCCAACATTAAACTAGCAGGAGTCTGACCAGTTGTTTCATTCACAGCCGCCCGATAGGCCATCAGGAACAAATGGATGTACTGGTCCCAATCTCGCTGATGTTCTGAAACAACCTTAGAAAGATGCTTGCCCATGGTTCGGTTCATCCTCTCTACCATTCCGTCCGATTGAGGATGCAAAGAGGTCGTTCTGGTCTTGTTCGCACCTATTAGTCTGCACACATCTTGGAACAGGGCTGACTCGAACTTTCTTCCTTGGTCCGAATGGATTTCAAGAGGAACGCCAAAACGTGAAAAGAATTCTTTCACCAAAACTTCCGCGACTGTCGATGCTTCTTGGTTAGGGATTGCGTACGCCTCTGTCCACTTTGTGAAGTAATCCATGGCTACTAGGATATACTTATTCCCATTGTCCGTTTCAGGAAATGGCCCCGCAATATCCACAGCAACTCGCTCCATGGGACTCCCAACATTATACTGCCTCATAGGTGCCCGCTTTCTACTAAGTGGTCCATTGCTGGCTGCACACACTTCACACTTACGACACCACTGTCTCACATCTTCTTTGCAATTCACCCAACAGAATAGCTCCCGAACCTTCTGCAGAGTCTTGGTGATTCCAAAATGCCCACCCGAGGCTCCATCATGTAGCTGACGTAGTACCTCCGGCACTTTGCTTCTTGGCACAACTAGTTGTAATCTGTAATCTGGATTCAGTGCCATCTTCAGACTCAAAGGTTCTATACAGCAGATCATCTCTTAACACAAAAGACTCCCATTGGCTCCAATATGCTTTCACTTCAGGGCTTCGTAAGCTTATATCCTGCCAAGACGGCCTCTCCTTACGGCGCATCCACTCCAAGACCACTCTCAAACATGGGACATTCTCTTGGGCCAGTTTCATTTGTCCGGGCTGTCATTCCTCATTTTCTACAGTTATTCGTCGTATAGGACAAATCTTGTCTTCCATCTTGACACATTCCAGTTTTTCCTACTGTGCCGCCTTCTTCTTACAACTGCGGCGTACGTGTCCTAGCTCACCACAGTTCCAGCACCTTGGCTCTCTCTTCTTTGACTGCGCTCCCGTCAATAGTTTCCTTATCATGTCTAACAGGGACTCTCTATTGGATTGATCTTCTTCTTCGATTGCTTTTACACGGCGCCCTCGGGAAGTTTGGCTTGCGGCTTCATGCTCCAAAGCAATAGCTAATGCTTCTTCTAGTAATTTTGGTTTGGCCAGCTTCAACGCATTCTGCAGCTCGCTCTCCTTCAATCCATTTACAAATGTGTCCACTGCAATTTCATCTAGGAAGCTATCGGCAACTGTAGGATATGCTAGTCGCACAATACGAGCTACCTCTGCCTCAAATTCTTGCAGACTCTCATTTGCACGTTGCACCAGAGTTCGCAATTGTGATTTGTATACTTGCTGAAGATAACTGTCCCCATACCGATTCTCCAATTTAGAAAGCAAGACATGGTAGTTTGCTTGGCCAGCTGGAATAGACCTTAGGATGTCTGCTGCATCACCTCGTAAAGCAGCAGTTAACGAAACAGCTTTCTGCTCTTCGGTCCACTGGTTAGCCATTGCCACTGCTTCAAACTGCTTTCGTTAGATTGACCAGGAGCACTTTCCATCAAAGTTTGGCAGCTTAACCCTCATACTACCTACGGCTAAGTCATCTTCGCCTTTGAGTGTCTGGCTTCCACTGCAGTTACCATTCTTAACTGACATTTCTAGTGTCTTGATTTTTTGTTGCAGTAGCTCCATGTTCTTCTCTGTCGTGACAAAGTTTTCTTCGACTGTTCTTGAAATTTCTTCGAATTTCTTGTCACTATATCTACCAGCTTCTTTCACCTTTTCCTCGATAGTTCTGGTCACCTCCTCAAACCTCGCATCACTTTTTCTGGAAACATCTTTAATTTCATCTTGAAAAGTTCTAGAAACTTCTTCAAACTTTTTCGAGACTTCATCAAATTTCTCTTTATTATTTCTAGAAATGTCTTCAAACTTTTTCGAGACTTCATCGAATTGTACAACAAATGTTCTGGTTACTTCATCGAATTTTTCATTGTTATTTCTAGAAATTTCTTCCTTCATCTCTTTCAGTAACAGCTCTTTCGGAGAGTGGAACTCGAACATATCAGGATCGTCTCCATTTTCAATCAGAATGTCCCTTAGCCGTTTCTGGAGGGTCGCTTTATTACCGGAATCATCACAATCCCGCTCCACCAACTGTTCTTTGAGTTGTTTCACGGTTAACTGCACTAATTTCATTTTTAATTGTCTTTATTAACTCAATTAGTCAATACAGTTTATAAAGTCTTCGACACGGAAACGAACAAAATTCTTCACACAAACACGAGAAAAAGTCTTCACATTCACACGAAAACGAACAAAAGAGTCTTAAACTTAAATCTAACAAAAAGTCACGAAAACACTAAAATCTGCACGAAACCGCAGTCTCTTAAAGTCTGTCCAATTTTATAATTACTCACTGATTCCACACTGACACCAATGTAACGGGAATTTATATTAAAACTGGGTTCGATTTATTTTCACTTATTTATTTACACCAATAACTACTTGTCTATATACACATTTATATTCACACTATATTTCTTGGACTATAACTACTGTCTGTGTTCTATCACTAACTTACTGACCGTGCTCTATGAGAAACTATCTATTACTAACTAACTGTCACCGTGGTCCGTTTATTTATATTCACTTAACCTCCTATCTCGAAGCTTCTCGTCTAGAATAGACCAAATCAGTAGATTCTCCATGTTTCTGGATTCCCAGGATATTATTACCAACTTTCTCCTTCAAGAGCAATCGAGACGCCTCCAGGGCTCCAGATATTTGTATGATAGTGTGTGTGTGTGTGTGAGTGTCTTTTATTATTTGGGTGAGTCGTCACGTTACAATATAAAATATTTATTGGGAGATATATTTTGTCTTTAATATGTAGGCTACTTTATGATATACCCACTGGAATTGGAAAAAACAATTTGAAAGATACTACAAAGTAGATCAATACTTTTAGTGTAATAACGAAGTTTTTGGAAAACACTAAAATTAAATCATTATAAATCAAATTAATAAAGACTCATTCCATATATTTGCTATGATTATTCCATCAGTTTGAAAATAACTGAAAGTAAATCAAGTACTAAAGACAAAATGGGTAAACAATACAAAGTAAGGAAAGACTCTTCCCAAAACTTCTGGCGTGATTAAGCGTATCTCTGCCCAAATCCTTGCCTTTAAGTGTTTCAGTTTTCTAGATAATTTAAATGGAGACCTGTATTTAAACTTTCTTCAAACATTTTTAATACAGGAACTCTAAGGAATATTCCCTAACGATGGAAATCTAGAGCAAAGGATATTTTTTTCGCAGGATGGAGTTCCTCCCCATTTTGCAAGAAATGTAAGGAATTCTTAAATGCTGCATTACCAAATAGGTGGATAGGACGGCGAGGATTATAGAGTGGCCTCCCAGATCCCCGGATATTACACCATTAGATTTTTATTTATGGGCGATTTAAAAACTAAGGTCTATGTCAACAAACCTAGAAAGACTTAAATGCAAAGATTCGGGCAGAGATACGTTTAATCGCGTTTTGAGAAGAGTAAGGAAAGAGTTCTACTATGCAAACAGTTTATTGGGGCACAATCTCAACAACTGTCACGCTAAAAAGGTGAAATTCCAGTATTAATCTAATTGTTCATGAAATAGTTAAAAATCAGTTTTTGATAAACATCTGACTCATGGTTTGACAGTCAAAAAAAAATTTATCTACAAATTCCTTTTTCAATAAGCTTTCCAAAGAGGTGCCACAAGTGGTGTCTTCTAATTTGAAAAACCGAAGTTGTTTAGGGCTGAGCCGCCTTTTTGAGGCCCCAGTTTTTTCTACATGACGAATTTTTGAATTTTTTAAAAATCTTATTCCCAGGGCCGCTATAAGCAGCGTTCCATTTAAAATCCCCACCTAGTATGTAGGTTGTTAAAGATGAACTGCGTAAAAACTTTCTAGCCACACTGGCCAATTTTCTTGAAGGAATGAAATATTCCATTATGGTTTGACACATGTACTTGTCCCTTTCACATTCATTTTTCAAATTCCTTCATTTTAGAAAACTTGGCAATATAACATAATTAAACAGAATTACAATTGTCTACACCCCCAGATTATAATTCACAAAAGCCATGCCGCATTGCCGACAACCATGCTGAAAAAGTGCAAACATACATAATATAAATAGTACCTATATTTATACAACTGTGCAAATATCTGAATAAACCGATTTAGGCGCATAAACCGCCTCATTACAACACGTCATGAAAACTCTCACAGCAACTTTTGGTGCATGCAATTTGAAATTTGAAACAAACAAAAACGTTTATTGCACATTTTCCATTCCTGCTGTAGTTATGGCTTTCGTTGGAGCTACATAATATAACAGATAGACCTCGTCGACCAGGTAATTGGTGTATTGCCAGAACACATAATGCCTAATTATTTTCTAAATTTCCGATGTTATACTGCAGCGATACGTTCCGACGACTCCAACAACAAAACATTCAGAATTAAGGGAAGCTGAAATGTATAATGGAGCAGCAGAGAAATCAATACGATTTGATATACCTGAACGACTATTAAAATCTAAGAGTGCTCTGGGATCATTTGCCATTGGTATTCGTCATTGTTTTTTAATTGTCTGGCATGCGCGATGTATTTTTCTATATTTTTGATGTGTCCAATGAATGCGACAATTTAAAATCATTCCCAAAGTAATATTGGATTATCTGGCATTGGGATACCACACCAAATGGTTTTAATGATGACATATTATAAATTGAAAAGTATTGTTCATCTACAGCCTTCTCTAATACAGCCTGGAACTTCAAATAGCAACAATATTATCTTTATTCTGCAAATTAAAACCAATATTCACAGAAGAAGATGCAGATATAACAACACACTAATTTACTAACATAAAAGTTAATGTTCTAACCTATTTCTTTCCATTTGGGGACCTACTCGAATATGTTTTATATGCATATTTCAACATAATAATCTTCGTACCTATCCGTCGTGCGAAATGCAGGTTTTAGCAGGAAATTAGCCATACAGGTAGGTTATTTACTTAAAACGTTTGGGGCGCATGCAAAAAGTTTAAATCCAGGTTTATGGGATTCTCAGTTTACTGGGAAGTTGTTACAACTCAAAAAGTTTTTGGATTTTTGAATTCAGTTTTTCCCAGAGACGGTGAGAATTCTAAAAAGTTAGGAGGCACCAAAGTATACCCCAAAATTGTTTAGTGCTGTACTTTGATCCACAAAGTTATTCATCACGAAAAAAGCTACAAATTTCATATAAACATGTTATATGTTATATGTTATATGTTGGTTTTATTCAATGGTTGAATTTTTTCATTGATTCTTAGCCTCATTTTCGGCGTTGAATAATAGGTTGATTCCATGTTGCTGCAGTTTTCTTCACCGCTGTATCTGCATTTTCGATGGAACATAAGAGACCCGCAATTCTGCACCCGCATGCTGCATCGCAGTTTGTTTTATAGCCACAGCCGATGGATTTCAAGAGTTTTTCCGGTGCTGGAACCAACAGTTTCAAATCCACACGCACTTTTCTTCCAACCCCATTGAGTGGGCTCCAAGTGGTGTGCGAGAAAAGTTTGAGCTTGATGGTAAAGTCGGCGAGAAGGGTTTTTGGCCGCAACCAGTGAAGGTGGTAGAGATTGAGTTTTGTTATTGTCACGTTAGTTTAAAGGTCTTGTGGTGAACTTTGATGAAAGAGTCTTAGGAAGTGGTAGCACCCTACAATGCTGTAAGTATGTCTTGCCCCACCGATTCAAGGAGTTCAGCCGAGACAAATGGGACATTGAAAATAATTCCTGGCGATTGTAGTGTTTTGTTGTTTTGATGAAGTTTGACAAGCTTCAATTTTTCTTGAAAATATGGAGCTCGTGTCAAAGCCGGTGAAGGAGTGAAGAAAGAGAATATTTATATTTGAAGAATTGAGATGAATAGATACGTTCAGAAGTTTGTCCAAAGTTTGGTTTTCGAAAATCCGTCTTTAGGTTCTCCTTTACCAAAGCCATAAGCAGATTATTCTGGTGGAGTTGTAGTCGGACGATTTTATGAGTGCTGCTTCTTCTATCAAAATTGATATGCCTCTAAAACCTCAAACCCATTAGTCTCAAGTACGATTCGGAGGATGTCGATGTGACAATCTTTGTTGCTGTCATTGGATAAAGCAGCTTGCTGCGAGACTGTGAGAACGGTTCTTTTGTCGAAGTCAAATGATGGAGATGCGTATGTTGTTGAGAGGCGTAATCTTTCGGAAAACTAGCACCACTGAACTCTGACAAGTACCTTTCAAAAATGTCGGCGAATTTTCCATGTGCAGGATGTATGTGTCGATAGCTATGTCATATGCTTGTCACAGACATTCGAGGACATTCTTTCTGCAAATGAAACACTCATTTAGGGAGAGCGAAATAGTAATGTTTGCAGTGCCCAAAACTTGCAAACTGACAATCAAACGTAAGCTTGCTCACAACAATGGGTTTCCGAAACCAGTCTTGGCCTTGGCGTGGGTAACGCTAGAAATTCCGAACGTTGCCTTTGTGGAGCTACAACTCCGAAACGGTCTATCGTACGGAAAATGCATTTTCTTCATGAACAAATTTTTAGTGCAGCAACAAAAAAGATAGCAACGTCTGCTTTTTGAGAATTATGTCTGAAAGCATCGACCAATGACACAAAATATTGAAAACAATGCACCCGACATTTTTCGTTGTATATTGTTATACAAAAACTTCTTCAATCTTAACAAGTTCCCTTTATGTTAAATTTCCCAGTATGGGGTAAAATAAAGGTTAAAACGAATTTAGAATTCCAAATCTGTCAAGTAATTTTGCTTGCTTTGAATGAATGAATTTGAAAAAGTTTGAACTGACTATTATGAGCCACTACCTACCTAATTTCATCCTTTTGATATTATTTTAAGTATTTTTTGGACGGATTTTTTCTCTAATCTGTTCAAAAGCAACGATTATTTTGGGTTCTAACAGGTTCCTAATTAATAAGATCACTTACACATGCATAGGAATTAAAAAATTCAAAATAAAGACGATTAGAATAAATGCTTCTTGTTCACTGTCATGGTAATGGAGCCTAAAAGTTATTGTTAGAGAATTTCATTATTTAAAATGGACACTGGAAATTATAAAAAATAGTCAGATTTCCAAAATTTTTGTATTATTATTCATCAAATAAACAATACAACACTGCCTGGTTATTATCTGTTAACAAACTATCGGCGAAAACACAATATCTAGAACAAAACTAGACTGTCTAGCCGGACCACGTCAAATATAAATATTAAAAAAAAATGGACCGACGATGTTAGTTGGTGCACTGAAAAAACAAAATAATATTAATTCTATTGCTGCTGTTACTTCTGAAGTTGTGCAGTTGCAATTAGATTTTATTAGATAGACTTTTGGCACCAACTTCACAAGTACCAGCATCAATAGAATTGATATTATTTTGTATTTATCAGTGCACCAACTAACAACGTCGGTCCATTTTTTGTAAAATATATTTATTTCACACTTTTACACTTTTGCACTATTACCAATGAAGAAGATAGTACTTATCCTATTATCAACGTATATTCTTTGCTTGTAGTTGTTATTATTAGGATCTCAAAACATCGCTGCGGAAATACGCGAAGTATTTTACCACCGCTGTAACTCGAAAACAGTAAAATGTTCATTATAAATGTTGCTACTTGTGTGGTACCCACAGATTGCCAATTTTCGAAAAATATCGCCCTAAATACACATATTGGAAAATTTTACATGCCTCCATGTCGAAAACCGTAACTCTTAAAAAAAATCCAATTTAAACGTTTCCGGATATCGTCTTATCTTTAATTATACCACCTCAGATTTTCGATTTTCGAGAAAATTTGGCCCCTCCACCGCCTTTGGGGGTGGTTTTCGGAGGGAAGGTGATTTCGGATTTGCGTTTTTATGAATGTGGGACCATTTCTCAAGCCTACTCTTTCATATGAATCAAAATCAGAGTACGATTACTATGCCTTTGTTACGTAGTTCTTGGTTTGTCGAGAGAAGAATGTGGTTCATCATTTCTTTTGGAGCCTTTACTATTATCAATGAAAATCTACCTAATATCTTGTAAAATAAACTCTTCTTATGAGTCCCAAAAGAGGTTAAGAAGCCGAGAACTTGTTTTTGACGCCCACACCTATTTCCTTCAGGGAGAACTCCCAAAGGAATTTTTCATCCACTCGATGGAACGGTTCCAAAAACGTGACACAATAAGATTAACGTGTTGTTTCAAGTGTAAAAGATATCGGCTTAAGCCATTCGTATCACGTAGGCATCATGCATGAAAAAAAACAAGGATAATAATATTGCCGGAAACACAATTATGATAAAATAATAATGGATTGGTTTAAATAAGAAAACACTCTTATTTTTACTCTTAGGTATTGGAAAAGAAAATATCCAAACACAAATTGAAGATATCATTAGGAAGAACATAATGCCCAAACTATTAATATTAGCAGTAAAATAAAACCCGCTATTCCGAGAAATTGTCTGTCTGTCCTTCTGGATTAAGAAAAACAAAAGGTTTGATTCATGCCAGAAATATGTAGATATTTGGTAACTATCTTAAGCTTCATTCAGCACTATCCCAATGCCTTGATGGTATTCAAAATTTAAAAACATAGGGGGTAAGGTTCGGCAAAATTATGGAAACATCTGATTTCGAACTAAAGTAAACGTTATATTTAAGAAATATTAAAAGTCTTTGTATTACCTATCTTTTGTGGCTTACTTCAATTTTCAACAATTATGCTGTTTTTTAATTGCTGCCCTTTTTCTGTTCACTCCATATTTAAGAGAACATTCTAGATTATTGATATGAGTTGAATTTATACACTAAGAGTATACTCATACAACAGAACTTTACAGTGTAAACATACTCGGCAAGTAGATAGTTGTATTTTATCTTATATATATATATATATATATATATATATATATATATATATATATATATATATATATATATATAAATAAAAAGATGTTCTTGGGGATGCAGTCATATATTAAATAAAATTCTTTGACTGAAGCCGAGCTTTCGAAAATGTTTATTCTCTTCTTCAGGGCAAAAATCGTAAATTTAGAATAAATTAACCAAAAACAGGAAAGATTTCATAGCCATCAATTACCTATTTTTTGTGGCTTACTTCAATTTTCAACAATTATGCTGTTTTTTAATTGCTGCCCTTTTTCTGTTCACTCCATATTTAAGAGAACATTCTAGATTATTGATATGAGTTGAATTTAATTTAATATATGACTGCATCCCCAAGAACATCTTTTTATTTATTATAAAACCAGTCAAGAATACAAAATCAATATATATATATATATATATATATATATATATATATATAATAGGAATGAAGTAAAATGCCGATTATTGTTAGATAAATAATATTTGGTTAATTGGGATCTCGGCATAAAGCAAAAAGTAAACTCTTTTGACTTAGGTCCTAGCTTTCGAAAATATATTTTTTCATCATCAGGGCTACAATGAATATAATTTATATAACTCCATAATTCACACTAATTCCTAAGAATAAACTACTTACATCAGTCTTTGAGGTTGTTTGCTATTATAGTTGGTGATATGGATTGGCATACATAGTTATGTAAGCTTATTAGCATCACAGAAAACAAAACAATATTTTAAGAATACAATACTTATACTAAGAACACATATTAAAAATTAATTAAAATATTATAGATAAAATGTTTGTTTATACAAAAATGGAAGTTCTGGTTGGGGCCATTATACTTGACATAAAACAAAAACCGACCTGACATATGTCTAAGGTAGAAATAAAAGAGAAGGAAATTTAAATATAACTCGGTCAACAAAAGTTTAGACTAAATACAACTACACTAGCACCAGAGCTAGGGTGTTAAGTTTCCGGCAAACAATTTAATGGAAAGTTTGATCGTTGTATATTTGTAAATTAAAATCATAAATTTATCAATAATAATTATATGTCCTCCGCGAATAGCTCTATTAATTTATGATTTTAATTTACAAATATACAACGATCAAACTTTCCATTAAATTGTTTGCCGGAAACTTAACACCCTAGCTCTGGTGCTAGTGTAGTTGTATTTAGTCTAAACTTTTGTTGACCGAGTTATATTTAAATTTCCTTCTCTTTTATTTCTACCTTAGACATATGTCAGGTCGGTTTTTGTTTTATGTCAAGTATAATGGCCCCAACCAGAACTTCTATTTTTGTATAAACAAACATTTTATCTATAATATTTTAATTAATTTTTAATATGTGTTCTTAGTATAAGTATTGTATTCTTAAAATATTGTTTTTTTTTTCTGTGATGCTAATAAGCTTACATAATAACTATGTATGCCACTCCATATCACCAACTATAATAGCAAACAACCTCAAAGACTGATGTAAGTAGTTTATTCTTAGGAATTAGTGTGAATTATGGAGTTATATAAATTAACAGCTTTATATTCATTGTAGCCCTGATGATGAAAAAATATATTTTCGAAAGCTAGGACCTAAGTCAAAAGAGTTTACTTTTTGCTTTATGCCGAAATCCCGATTAACCAAATATTATTTATACATATATATATTGAAACTATAAATTCATTTATTTATCGAAATTTAAAAAAAAGGTTTACAAAAAATTGGTTGAAAGGTTGAAATCGTATGAATAAAAAAATATTTTCAATAGCATAAAATGCTCGAATTTCTTATAGATTTATGACCATATTAGAATATGAATATTAATTTCATACCTAGCTGGTAAATTGAACCTACATTTCGTAGGGTGCCGCAATAAGAACGAGGTTTGTCATCTACATATTGCGTTTGTATGCGTTTTTTCCACTATACTGCTCAATCAGATTGATTACCAAACATAGCATCATTCTCCCAGGCATATATCATGATTTCGAGGTTGTTGCCTCTCATCAGTATGTCGCAGGGCGAAGAGCCATATTTGATAATCAATCCTAATTTGGAACTCACACTTGTATCAATCTTCAGTATAGAACTGTCGGTGGAGACAAGTATGAGCGATATATTAAGCATGTATAATGGTGGATAAGAACAAACGGCAGAGGTGAATAATTAATTAAATAAATGAAGAGCTATCCGTACCAGATGACCATATTAGAATATGAATATATTAATATTCCTATTTTAGGAGTGTTACAGATTATATTTGGCATAGCAATATGATAATATCATAGGAAAAAATAGTCTTATGGTTAAGCTTCGGGGTATTAATCTAGAGCTCCTATGTTCCAATTTTGGTCACCTTAAAGATTTTTTTTTAACAAAACCCATTTTTTAAAATAAAAGATGTTAATATGAGTTTATAATAAATGAATCGGAGATTTTCAATGAAAATTTCTACATATCTAATATATTGCGACCCTTAAGGTACACATTAGCTATTTCAAGGAAGGGTTAACAGATTTTGGTAAAAAATAGCAAAATGGGGTTTTCGGAGTCGAGAAAACCATTGACGATACTTTCATATTTAATCGGTGTTACCCTCAAGGTCCACACTAGCTATTTCAAGAGTTTTGGTATATTTATCATTCATAGAATATGTGAACAATAAAAGCAGTATTTACCGATCGCCATACATTTTAACCAGAAATATGCACATATACGTCTCATCGCATCTTATTATCATGAAATTCTCTACTACGTTTGTCCGAAGGCAACGCAATCTCTATTTCATAGGCGTCACAAAGTCATTGTGACATTTCAGATAATTCAGGTGCATAAATTTATATTTCATAACTAAAGCAATAATTCTATATAAAATGTATTTTGTGTTTCTGCATTATTGTTGATCAATCAATATTTTTATCTCTAATTATATGAACTTCATTAAATGCCATCTTAGCTCGAAATCGTTACGCCACTGATTTACTTCCGTCAGTTGGATTGATCCATTTTTCGTGTTTTTAAGGCAAACGCCAACATTCGTTAAACAAAGTATAGGTAGAATTTCATAGTAAACTCAAAGAAAATTTTATCACTATATTTCTCAAAGTGAACAATCATAAAATTTATCACTGGAATAAAGAAAATGGGTAAAGCAGGAGAAGATAAATTTTTATTTGCTAAATATTGTGTGATTTTTTATAAAACTAGTGCAAAATATCAGTGATGAAGTGGCAAATATTGAATCAACTCTAAGTAAATCCAAACTTTATCAGAAATTGATGATGTCATATTCATGATTCAAGAGGCCAAGGTTCAAGAAAAATACTTCAGTAAAATACTGGTAGGTACAATATGCACATTTTCATTATACAGTGAGTAGCGTAAAGTAGCGGATAAATTGAATCAAATATATACCTAATATAATATAATTATAAACAAAAATACCCAAACCCTTTGTTTGTTCATGTATAAGAGCACCTGCAATAAATGTGCTATGTGAGTTTATGAGAATATTGAATAGGTACTTACTGATATTTTGATGGTAAAATAATGAGGTAGAATTAATATTGCTTACATAGTTGATATGAAAGATTTTTGTTTTGTTCCAGATAAATAAGGAGACACATTTAATACCCATCAATTATGTTGTTGCTATTAGACAAGATTCAAGAAAAAATTCTTGGATACATTTTCATACTGCAGTTGTGGGATATGTATCCAAAATTATGTTAAAGTTGTATTTATATCAAGATATTAAATTCTCATCAATCTCTTGGATCCAGATAAGGATATAAATAAGTATTTTCAAATCAAGAAAAAGTATAAAAGCAGTTGTTCTCTTCGGCAGTTTTCTTTTATAACATAAAGGCCTAACAAAAACTATTTTTAATTTTTTTCAAAAATTCCACTTGTTTATTTCATATTAAGAATGAGAACATATACTTATAAGTACAAATTACAAATTATTACGTATGAAAATTGAGAATAAAAAGTGTGAGTTGAGTATCGTGAATAATCTGACAATGACCAAGGCGATCAATAAACGGTAACAAAACATTATCGATAATATCTGCGTGAATATTTCCAAGTGGTTGGATTGTTTCTGTCTATACTCCCATTAATTTTTTTAATTTAATTTACTTGCTAATTTACGAGTCCATTGTACGGATGTAAGCATAGAACACCATTTATACATTTTATACTCGGCAGCTTGTAGCAGACAAACATTACCCTCAGAATGTATATAAAATTCAGCACGAATTCTCTAGCGTGATAACCCAATATTACGCTGAAATATTCATTAAATGGTGTTCCATGTAAAAACACAGGCTTTATACTAAGGCAACAAATTCAGGACTTTTATTTTTGCATAATAAAATAACAATGAGGCGAGTCCTTGCCTAGAAAATTTTTTATCATAAAAGAAGATACAAATGTTTTAGGTACCTCTCACAAAATACAGCAAAGTAGCTTATTTGATATATTTCAAAAGCGAGCCCCAAATATTAATTTTATTTTACATAAACATCAATACAAAAATAGTCTCTATAAATTTCTTCAATTGTGACAAAGAAATGTATAGCATGGAAATGTTCTATTGGAAAAGATAAAATTCGCCTTTTGGGGTTTTTCACCAGATTCGGTAATCCAGAAAACCACTAAATTACACCTGACTTTTCCTTTAAAAGGCCGATCGTGCTTTTACATCGCCATAAAGTATTTTGTGGCGATCTCTCAGGACATCCGATAAAACTCGCTTACCTTTAGTATCAAGCAAACTTAACCATAAATCCCAATTTATGCAATGAGTGTCATACTTAACTGAATAAATTATAACTGATATTACTGTCAGATCAAGACCGCCAAGTTTTAAATATGCTCTTGAAATAATGTGTTTTCTGTCGTCCAAGAATGGTTGAGGCAAATGTAAAATACATCATCCAAATTTTACACATCGATATTTAGCTTGTCTGGTATACCTACTTAATTTTAGCAATTTGTTTTCTAACAGAATCTTTAAATTCTTTCCAAGTTAGTGGTCGTGTCCTATAAGGCATTTTTTAAAATAACTCTACAAACAGTAATCCGCTGAGTTAAGATCGGAGGCCATAAGTTAACAAAAATATCTGCTTATAAAACGATCTTGATAACAACACTTAAGACGATTACAACTAGTCCGTAAGTGTTTTGTATACTATACCTATTTTCATTTCATATTGATATAATCCAATTGAGCTAATACTCGTAAAGAAAAATAATTTATAAGAGTATAATATTATAGGTACATCCTATAATTGAAAAAGCATCTACTTAATTATATTAAACGAGGATTGCTTGTATATATATAAATATATATGCAAATTTTATCTCGGAATCTGGTCTACCGATTTCGATGAAAATTCATATGTATGGGTTTTAGAGTGTATTGAATCGATTAGTTGTATTCACATTCACAAGAAAAATCGTTTTCAGCAATTAATATTCCCATTTTAGGAGTTTTATAGATTATATGTTAGATATCAATATAAACCCGATAATATAGGAAAAAATAGTCCTATGGTTAAGGTTCAGAGTAATGATCTAGAGTTCTTCGGTTCGAATTCTGATCACCTTTAAGTTTTTTTTAACAAAACCCATTTATTTATATAAAAGATATTAATATGAGTTTCTAATAATTTAATCGGATATTTTTAATGAAAATTTGTACATATCTAATATATTGCGACACCTAAGGTACACATTAACTATTTCAAGGAGGGTTAGCAGATTTTGGTAAAAAATAGCAAAATAAAAGCAGCATTTACCGATCGCAATACATTCTAACCAGAAATATGCACATTTTTTAATAAGTTTAAATATCCTTAATAACTCATATAGACCCATCTTAAATCCTGTTTTACCCGAGCAACGCTCGGTCTCCAGATATTAATAATATAATGAAGCAAAGCTTCCTTACGCCTCTGCTTCTCCATATCATGGTCTATAAACTGAAACCAAGTATTCATAGCGGACCCAATTGATTTATTTGAATACAAAGTCGCCAGATAGCTCTTACGGCTTCAGGCAGGAAAAATAAAATGATCTCTGTGATAAACGTAGCTGAATATAATTTATATTCAGAAAATCTATTTTTATCGTTATGTCATCTTGGCTATAACGATCATTATCTTATCACAATGAACAAAACAGGATAAGCATTTAGATACAAGTGGCCTCTACAATAGCTCTGTTCTGAAGGCGTGTCTTCCCCATCTGATCTATCACCGGGTTCAAATCCCCTAGTAGCTTCACTTTTATTCCTGTATTTTTTATATTTTTATGAAAATAATTATAACAGAAGGACATAATAAAGATAAAACATATGTATGGAACGCCTTTTTACTCTTGAATGTAAATATTTATTTGTAACATCCAAATTAACAAGCCGCATAATGAAGATAAAAATTTAAATCAAACATAAGCTGGGGCTGAATTTCTAAGTTTGTTTTGAAATATTTATTTGAATTCTTCGTTTGTTTAATTTTCGTGGACATTGTTAGAACTTTATATTCCTACGAATTTGTTCAATTTGTTTTATTAATATGTTTATTATAAGATATAAGTTATGAATTTCTAAGTTTGTTTCTGTTGATAAATTTTGAAGTTTCAAAATGTTACTTCTATTAAAAAGTTCAATAATATTGGTTTGCACATTTGTAAGTTTAAATTTATTTATTGAGTTTGTTTCATTAAAATGTCTGGTTATTTTTATTGAATATTAAAGTTTATCTGAAAAACGAAACAAACGTTTTAATTTGGTGCGGTGAACTATGAAACTAGCCACTATTACCCCGAACAATCGGACAGAAACCGATCGCGGCGCCCAATTAAAATTTTTGTTCTGTTTTTTTCAAACAAACTTTAAAATTCAACAAAAATAAAATAATCTATTTTTAGAAAGACATGTTAATAAAACTAACAAAATATACCTGCAGACATTTAAACTTACAAAATGTGCTCACAAAATTTGATCAAACTAAAAATTAGGAGTAACATTTTGAAACAAACTTTGAAATTCATAACTTATATTTTATAAATATCATGTTAACAAAAAAGAAGTGAATAAAGCCGTAGATATCAACTTCTAAATTTGCACATTCAAATTAAACAAACGAAGAATTTACACAAACATTTTAAAATAACCTTCAAAATTCAAATGCATCAACCATTTTTTTATTATTTTTGTGTAATATTTTCATCAAACAAACTGGAAAATTGAACTGATTTTATTTGTAACTTTCAAATAAACAAAGATAAAATGTTGACGTTAACATTAAATAGATATGAATTTCGAAGTTTGTATTAAAATGTTTGTGTGAATTCTTCGTTTGTTTAATTTGCCTGTGCAAATTTAGAATTTGAAATATCATTTATTCAGTTCATTTTGTTAATATGATTCTTATAAAATATAAGTTATGATTATTCATGTTTGTTTTTGGTGTTGAATTTCGAAGTTTGTTTCAAAATGTTACTTCTATTAAAAAGTTTCAATAATATTGGTTTGCACATTTGTAAGTTTCTCTGTTGAGTTTGTTCCAATAAAATGTTTCTAATTATTTTTATTGAATTTTAAAGTTTTTTGAAAAACGAAACAAACATTTTATTTGGGCGCTGCGATCGATTACTGTCCGATTTTACTGGGTAATAGTCGCTAGTTCCGTATTTCACCGCAACAAATTTAAACGTTTGTTTCGTTTTTCAGATAGACTTTAAAATTCAATAGAAATAATCAGAAACATTCTAATGAAACAAACTCAATAAATCGCCAGAGATTTAATTTAAACTTACAAATGTGCAAACAAATATTATTGAAACTTTTTAATAGAAATAACATTTTGAAACAAACTTCGAAATTCATCAACACAAACAAACTTTGTAATTCATAACTTATATTTTATAATAAACATATTAATAAAACAAACTGAACAAATTATTAGGACTATAAAGTGCTAACTGTGCACACGAAAATAAAACAAACGAAGAATTCAAATAAATATTGTAAAACAAACTTAGAAATTCAGCTGCAGTTTATGTTTGATTTAAAATTTTATCTTCATTATGTGATTTGTTAGTCTGAATGTTACAAATAAATATTTACATTAAAGAGTAAAAAGGCATTCCATACATATTTGTGAGTTTAACCTCTTTATTTATGAAAGTTTATATATTTATATACTTTTTATTAACTTGTCTAACAATTTCTCTAATATACCTACTTAATCTACGAGGATCATAAATCATTTATGACTCACTATTTTTTGAGAACAATCAAAATTTATTTCAAAATTTGTAGGCTTACCCACGCATCTTAACTTTTGTGTTAATTACACCATTTGGGTATGGATGTGAGTTTAGTAAGTTTGTATGTGCACAGGCGACGTTTCAGTCGTGGAATGTTTTTAACCGTGTTCTAAAAAAGGAGGAGGTTTGCAATTCGGTTGTATGTTTACCTGCTGTTTTTTTATATTTTTTATGTATGACCATTCGCGCGTTTCGTATAGTAAACGTGCCCCGATTTTGAAGAGTTTTGATTCGTTTGAAAGAAAAGATTATATCCGGGAACATTTTCATTACAGCAATGGTAAAGACTGAAATATGTGTATTTCCGCTATGTGGAGGGAGCAATTTTTTGCGAAAATTGAAAATATGAGAACGCCAATTTGAAGAAAATATTATATGTAGCAACATTCAAATTAGACGATTTTTAAATGAAGTTACCACCAATAGAATTAATATTATATTGTATTTTTCAGTGCACCAACTAATTAAGTAGGTCCAATTCTTGGATAAAAATATTTATTGTATATCCAGCCCCTAGCAAAAAAATTCGCCACCCTAATATTTTGAAGGAGTTTGATGTTTGATAACTTTTTTAGTTTTCATCCGATTTTCACGAATTTTTCAAAGGTTCTTAGATCCATTTATTATGAGCTCGTGAAAGTTCGGAGGGATGTTCAATGCAAGGAATTGCTCGTGAAAATGTCTAACAAGGTCCAGAAGAACAGCATCATCGATTATTAATTTATGGTCTTCAATATCCATTTTGAAATAATACCTATATTTCAACTAAAACCTCTGATAAACAACAAATGCACAGAACGTAACCTAACCACATGAATTTGTTTTGGGTTTTGACAGGAATTATATTAAATTTCGTCATCGGATGGGCCAATCGGCGGTCATCTGCGTATTAGTTGAGCACAATAAGAAAATCTCGTTCAATTAACGTAGAAAGTTAAAAGTTGGTTAGCTTCCTATTTGTTATTTGTTAATTGATAATTGTTACATGGCTGCATAAACACTGTCATTGAAAAATAAGAACTTCAACTCATATTTGTTATTTGTTAAATGATAATTGTTATTTGCTATTTGTTATTTTAGCCTGCATAAATCCACACTATATATATTTATTTTATTCCACCGAAAAATGCGTAGAAAATGTCCCACTACGACACCAGTTCTTATATATCCAAACTGTGGGGAAGACATCTGATATCATTTTGATATCGAAATTACTCTAATGATTGTTAGTTTTAATTCTCCTGCAAAAACATCTAAAACTTGGTTATCACTAATTCTTAGTCTTCCTGAACTCGGTAGGTCAGTTATACTTATACAAATTATACACTTTCATTTGTTAGGGTCCTGCTCTATATTTTATAATAAACCCATTTTATTGACATACCTCGTTGCATAAGATATCATCAAGAATATAGCAGCTGAATTTTGTATTTTAACGATGCATACATTGATATTGGACAGTCTAAATCGTAATAGGAACACTTGTGCAATTGAAGGCTGATACATTTTTTAGATTCGATATTTTTTGGAAGAATTTTCCAATGGTCCGTCCACCGTTTCTCGACAAATTCTACCGTGCCATGCAGAATTCAGTCTATATTGATTTGCAAGCCTTATTTTCACGAGATCAATAAAGCGTTAGGCCCCAGTATGCTTTTTTCAAGACTCATATAGGTAAATATAAGCACATTGGCAATTGCCAACTCCATCGCTGAACAAGTGACAACTTTGTTCAAACGAAACAGTACAAGATGCCAAAATCCTACACATTCGAAACGGTTCACTTAACATGATGATTGTGACTGTGATCCCTTCGATGCACAACGCTCCCCATACGTGTATATCGCATGTTCTCTTGCAATAAACTACAAAACAGCGCTATCATAGCAGTTACGCTACAATTACGAGGTGATTTGTTGTCGAAAAATATACGAACTTTTGCGCATGAATTCGATATTTTAAATTCCACTATATCCTGAAGCTTAAAGTCAAACGAACATATTTTCCTCAATTTGGAATTTCGAGAAACTCGAATTTTCTTCTCAATGGCAAATGGTCACGCATTTGCTAAATTAGCATAATATTTTATTGCTATTTCAGTATGTAGCTTATACTTGGTCAATTTGTGTTGATTACGAATGAGCATGTGTAAAAATCATTCTCAAATGCAACTTTCATAGCTTATGAAAATGTAAAGAAAATTCGTTATGTACCTAGGGGGATTAGTAACTTGTTTCTAACTATTTCGAGAAAAAAACAATAATATAAAAGTCGAACGGGTTTCATTCAATATATAATTATGTAGCATCCTACTAATTATTAGTTTTTGATTAAATCCTGTGAGGATGTTTTTGAAAAATTAAAAAATATATGCAAATGTCCACCATGAAAATAAGAAAAGAAAAATCATTACATTGAATTTTGTTTCAATGGATAATAAATAGATAGATACATCTCTATAGCCGGAAATTTCAGGCACTAAATAGAAAGCGTAAAAAAAACTATGATGATTCTAAATATTATTAATAATAATAATAATAATAATAATAATAATAATAATAATAATAATAATAATAATAATAATAATAATAATAATAATAATAATAATAATAATAATAATAATAATAATAATAATAATAATAATAATAATAATAATAATAATAATAATAATAATAATAATAATAATAATAATAATAATAATAATAATAATAATAATAATAATAATAATAATAATAATAATAATAATAATAATAATAATAATAATAATAATAATAATAATAATAATAATAATAATAATAATAATAATAATAATAATAATAATAATAATAATAATAATAATAATAATAATAATAATAATAATAATAATAATAATAATAATAATAATAATAATAATAATAATAATAATAATAATAATAATAATAATAATAATAATAATAATAATAATAATAATAATAATAATAATAATAATAATAATAATAATAATAATAATAATAATAATAATAATAATAATAATAATAATAATAATAATAATAATAATAATAATAATAATAATAATAATAATAATAATAACCGGGGGCTTATCCGCATATAGAGACACATTTAAAACACTCGATTTTTACATATTCAAAGTCACTCAGTGATAATTAAGCCATTTTCTTAAAATGTTAGAGGGATGTTTAGCATTGGCTGTAAATTCGGCCCAGCTGTCACCAATACACATAATTACTGTGTTATCCGCAGATGATACAATAACACCAGGTATATTGAGTTGCAATAATCCATAAATAACAAATATAAACATCAAATAATAATGGACCCAAAATTGACCTTGAGGGACTCTACAAGTGAATAAACTGTTAAAACTTCTAACACCATTACTGATAACACACTGTAATCCCTCTTATACCAAGATCACTCAATATAATCAATAAAAGTTCATGTAATACTGTATCAAAATCCTTCGCTTATTAAAATAATTTAATGGATCATTGGTCGATTAACTTTTTCTGAATCCGAATTGCCTTCCCTCTAGAAAATCATTAAATTGCCCATACCACATAGCTGAAACATATATTTCAGTCTCTAAGGCGAAAACCTATGATTATTTTAAAAAAGTCCAATTTAAACGTTTACGGCTATGGAAGTTTCTTTAATTTTGCCGTCTCGGATTTTCAATTTTCGAGAAAAATTGCTCCCTTCACCTTCTTTGGGGGCAGTTTTTGGAGGGAAGGAGATTTCGGATTTGAGTTTTTCTAAATATGGGACCATTTCTCAACGCTCCTCTTTCAAATGAAACATAAATTGTCTAAAATCGGAGTAAGTTTACTAAGCAAAAACCGCAAACAGCCATAAAAACATAATAAAAAAGCAAACATACAACCGAATTGTATACTTCTCCTTTTTTGGAGTCGGTCAAAGAAGCATTATATTCTTCTTTAATATCTAACCTATTTGGAAATCTCTTTTTTAAAATACTCAATTTCTTCTTTATTACAAGCAACTATTACTTCTGGTGTTATCCAGTCAGATCAACTTTAAAGGCGTTTTTTTTTATTCTATTTACAAATATCGAAACCTCAATAAGTGATTTAATTTTATCAACTAATTGATCAATCATCCCATTATATTCTCTATATATATATATATATATATATATATATATATATATATATATATATATACAAAATTTTTACTCAGTCTACTTAATTTCTTAGAATTAATAATGAACTCATACTTACCCTCCTTTTCTTTCTTGCATTTGAAATGTCTATTATTAATGTTCACGAGAATAAGGAAATGATTAGAGATGAAATATTCTAATACAAATGAAACAAGTTCTGAATTATCTGATTTCACAAATACATATATGGTCTATACACGATCCATTTCGCTGATCAATTCTGTTAGATGGTTTTGTAGTACCATTAATGTAGGACACAAAACTAAATTGCATCAGCACTTCGCAATATTCTTTTTTTATTATTTGGATATCAGACAAAATGTTTATATTGATATCTCCAACTAAAACATGTTCTTTAATTTTGGTGTAATTAATCAAATAAGTCAGAATTCTATTTAAAAAATAAATTATCAACACTGTCATTTATGTATGTTGCCGTAATAATTGTAGCCATATTTACATCAACAACTTAACTTGCATGGCTCTCATCGACCCAATCTCCCCTATTCTACAAATAGACGTGAGAGTATCTCTCACATAAATAACAATACCACCAGCTGCGGTCAACTCAGAATTAGCATAATCGTGTAGTATTCATCTATAATGAATAACCCTATTTCTTTCCAACACCAAGTCTCTGAACACACAATAACTTGAGGTTTAGTTTTAAACCTTTCAGTTGCATAAGTAGCTCTTTATAATGTCTATTTAAACTTTGAACATTCAAGTGTAGAATAAGCAATTCACCTACCTTGTAAAGATTTCTATTTATGCAATCAACATTGTGGCACCGTATATCATTTTAGCAGAATAATCTTCAAAACTTAACATGAAAATATTTCTTAATCCTGATCAATCTTTTAATGGTTGAGGAGATTCATTATAGTCTTTATTTTCTCTCATCTTTTTCAATATTGTTTGTAACTTGGACACTTCTTCACATCAAAAGCAATATAATTCGTGGGGAGACGTAAACCAAATTTCATATTTGCAAAATCACAATTAGCATATTTTATAGGTTTATCTTTATTGCAATTAGTTCTAGAATGATCTCCAGCACAACTTGGGCAAATGATATCATTCGAACACTTCTTACGAATATTCATGTCTTTAAATACTCTGAATGATAACATAATCTATAATTTTTTATCTCGTTGTTTCATAGGTTTATTAAATACACCAGCTGAGAATATAGCTTCATAAGATTATTGATTCTTTCAGCAATATGGACAACTTTCTTACTTTTTATTACTTAAAACTCTAACAGTTTACATGCAGCCAAATAATCATACGAATAGCCACAAGAACACTGAAACGTCACGATTATTTCTGAGAATTTCTTAAATATAAAAAGTTATGAGTTATCTATTTTGTGAAATAATTTTTTTCATATGTTAAAGTAGTGTATAAAATTTTTGTAGGTACCTATTAATTGTGCTCATCTGATTTGAAATGTACATCTAGATAAGATTGATTTCTTATAAAGCTTTAGCTTGGAACTCTTACATTTTTCAGAAAAGATTTTGTACAAAAGACTGTGAAACACCAACATTGCTCAGGGTTTACTATGCAAGAAAGTAAGTCTTGAATAACAAAATAAGGCATCAAAAATAACAAATAACCAAAAAATTATACTAATATCAAAGTTATACCTACCTTAAAATAAAATAGTTGTTTTATAGTAATTTTCATATTTCTACACCTTTTCCAACTGTAATTCAGAAAGCATCAATTTCACTTCAGAAGATATCAAATGTAATTCAGAATAATCAATTAAATTTTAGAAAGCTTCAAATGTATTTCATATTAGTGAGTTGTAATTCAGAATTCGTCAAATGTTTTTCATATTAGTGCACTGTAATTCATAACTCGTCAAATTTAATTTAGAACTTATCAAATGTAAATTGGAACATATCAAATGTATTTCAGAACATATCAAATATAAATCAGAGAGCATCAGATGGGTAATTTAGAACATGTTTGAAATCACAGGTAATTATGGTTACAGTAATATTTGTTTATTTATTTGTCAATCATATTTGAGCATTGTTTTTGATTGTAAAAAGCAGGTATACCCTGACCAATTTGCCAAAATGAACTTCAAAGATAATTGTGGAGTTTGCAGAACTACATTGAGAAGAAATACTGTCACGCGCTTGATTCCATGCAAGCATATATTTCACCAAAGATGTATGACGCCGATCCTCTCTGTCCCATGTGCAGAGCTGATGTGGAAATGGCTAATCTGGTACCAAGAAAAACTTACAAGAAAAACACATTTACAGATAGACTAAGTATTGTCTTGTGTTCCAACAAAAATGAAGACTGGATTTCATTGGCTAACAGATTACCACTGGGTGAGATCTGGTACTGATATAATGCACAAAAGAGGGGGTGTTAAAACCAAACCATTTGCTGAAGACGAAATCAATGTAATTATTGAGTGGGTTGAAGAGGACTGTTCGATAACATTAATACTTTCAGAAAAGTGATGTGTGTCTCGACAATCGAAAATTACTTCGAATGTAGACTATTTAAATTAAAAAAAGTCCACAATGAGACTGCAGTAATGAATTCAGCAGAAAACAAGCGAAAACGGTCTGACTATGTCGCCACCCTTAATGAATATATCCAACAAGGAAAACAGGTTATATGGATCGCCGAAACCAACTTCAACTTATTCTGTCGTTGTATCAGAGGAAGAGCTCAATCTGGTAATAGGGCTGTTCAAAAACTTCCAGTTTCAAGAGGTCCAAACGTACATTTAGTTGGAGCCATTTCCGCTGGTGGTGTCATATCAATGGAACGAAGGAGTGGTTCCTTTACTGCACAGTCTGCCAGTGACTGGATTGGAAACGTTCTACAACAATGGCAGGAACTTGGTAATCATTTGCAGGACCTCGTAATAGCTGCGATAACGCACCATGTCATTCTACGCTGCAAATAGCTCTGGATGGAACAGGAGCAACTTTGTTACGTTTAGCTCCATATAGTCCAATGTTAAACTTACAATTCACCAATATGAAATACATTTGACGAATTCTGAATTTCAATTGACCCTTCTGAAATTCATCTGAAAAGTTCTGAATTACAATTGACTAATCCGAAATACATGTGATGCTTTCTAAAATACAATTAACTATTCTGAATTACAGTTGACGACTTCTGAAATACAGTTGAAAAAGGTGTAGCATTTATGGTAGTATTTTTGGAGTAGGTACTCATTCAAAAAAGTTCAAAGAAATGATCATATTTGATAAATGCTATATAAATATTTTTTAAAAGCATAACGCTTTACTAATCAAATTGAAATTTGATATTTTTGGCTCTCATATTTTTGCTTCATAATAAGCCTTTCGTTTATAAGAAACTTCCTGTTCCTAACCCGACTAGAATTACTCTTACAAAAATAACGACTTACAATTTTCATATAAAGGGACAGCAAAGTTATTTCATAATCAATGTCACGATAGAAGAAACAACACATTTAACTCAGTTCGTTAAGCGTTTATAACAATGCTTGAAGCACATTTGTTATTAATTGCTTATCCAACAGTATCTACGAGGTAAAACCTTACTCACTGATTTCCTATGCAATAGAAAGAAGCTTGTTAGCTAGATGGAAAGTTTATTCTCTTTTCTTTCCATTTCTAAAGATTTATTACTAATGACACTGTATTCGAGTTCCATTAATGTTCGATAAGTTTAGAAGGAAGTTTCACAGACAAATTACGCTTTCAAAAATAACTTACAATTTTCAGACAAAGGGACAACAAGGTTATTTCATAATTCATAACAATTCTTATTTACTTCCTGATCATTGTAACGATAGAAGAAACAACACATCTAACTCAGTTCGTTAAGCGTTTATAACAATGCTTGAAGCACATTTGTTAATAATTGCTTATCCAACGTATCTACGAGGTGAAACCTTACTCACTGATTTCCTATGCAATAGAAAGAAGCTTGTTAGCTAGATGGAAAGTTTATTTTCTTTTCATTCCGTTTCTAAGTGTTATTACTAATGAGACTGTATTCGAGATCCATTAACGTTCGATAAGTTGAGAAGGAAGTTTCACAGACAAGAATAATGAAAGTCAAATTAATTTTTAAACTATTATACGACCTTTTCCTTTAACAAGCGTATCTCTGTCGACTCTATAGTATTTTTGTTTGTAAAAGTACTCTAATGAGAGTGAAAATGCAGTATTTTATAGTAATTACGAATTCCGTAGAAGTATACTTTGAATTTAATGCATTGTAAATCGTTACTGAAGCTGTGAACTAAAAATGTTTTCATATAATTTCTGAAATGAAGTTGGCAAAGGTGGAAAAATAAAAAGTTGGAAAATCATTTACAATTCGGCGTGTCTTAAAGAGATTCTTGGCAATTTTTAATAGTTCTTCAGGGAAAGCAGGAAAAAGATTGCAATATTCTCGTCATGCAAGGCTTCCATTAACTCAAATTATCACAGATATGGGACATGAGAAATTTCTTGATGCGTGAGACACCGTGTTTCTTGCCATATCCACAAAGCATCTACAATTTGTGATTCCAGATATAAAAAGTAAGACTCTTGGAAGAATTACTTGAATACTTTGTTATCCGATTAGAATAAACTATTCTTAAAACATACTTGAAACGTATTACAACAAAAAAGTCCCTGTATGGAAGATCCGACTTGCGATATTTCCTTGTCATAAAACTACAAAGAGTATATTGAATTGTTTTAGAATTTAAAGCTACATGGAAATAACTTTGACAACTTTAATCGAATTCAGGTGCAGTTTGCATTAAAACTGGCTTTCTTAAGACACTTTTATTATCTTGTTAATATTTTTTTATTATTGTATTATTAAGAATACTTTATATATGAGGATTAATATCTTGGCATACTTTGCTCCACGACACCTATACACCTACGAAGCTAACAGGTATTTCTTCATTTCCCGACTCTGTATTTTTGTGGTATTTTAAGTATTTATTATTCACTTTAAATCTATCGTATCCTTCCATATCCATGAGGTGGATTTCCCCCATCCCGAGATAATGAAGTTACTAAAAATAGCATCCTTGTTGTATTCGATAGTACTGCTTCAAAATGTCCGATTTTCTCATTTGAATCGGGTGTTCTTCTAACATTTTCTATCACTTTCAGGTCACATCAATTGGCGTTTCTTCAAACTAAGTTTTCAGGAGTAGATTAAATGCACCTTCTAGGTATTACACTGTTGCTTATGTTCTATTTATATTATAAAATCTTTAAATGAATATTATGGTATTGGTTTTCATTCATTATTTTATTTGCTATTCCATTATTCAGTCTCAACAACTATACCAAACCTATATTTTTCTCCTGTTATATTTGTTGCAATTACAAACAAATAAAAGATGGGAGATATCATTTGGTATGATGAAACTGAATTTAATTTGAATATAATTTATTCCATTGAAGGGGTGGCCCTCTATCAATTAATAATAGAAAGTAGATTCCTGTAATTGCCGGTAATATTACTACCAGTAGCTGCTGAGCATTTTTGGTTTGAGTGTCTGTCTTTATATTTGTCTATGATAGTGTGTGGATCTATGCTAATTTATTTGTCATAATTAACTATCAATTCTTTCAAAATTGATTCTTTACAGGGTGCTTCAGGAGGAACGGACTAAACTCTTGGTGTGTATTATACCCATGAAAATACTGTAAAACAACTCATATGCGACGATGCGATTTTCATTTAAGTTATAGTGCATTTAAAATTTTACTGATTATAGGGTCGGTTTAGTACTGTCCGTCCTCAATTATTGTTCTGAAATACTCCCATTAATTTCCTAACATTTTCTGCTTCATCTACGAAGGCCGCAAGTTGTTCTCAAGATTGATTCATGTCTTAGTTTAATTTCGGCTGCAGAGATTCTAATCGTATTCCCGTGTTTCCAATTTTACTTTATACACTGCACTCTCCAAATAGCGCCTAATGATGTGAGGTCTGGAGATCTTGGAGGCCAAGTAATAGAAGTACGAATCCAACGGCCCTGGGTGTATTTTTGGATGCAAGTGGAAAACCAGACACATTTCTGATTACGCAATAACTTGAAAATAAATGAAAATCCCTTTCTCCCGACGCACCTGGTATATTTTTAATAGTGTTGCTTAGAATGTAAATTGTAAATGGAGTTTCTTATCGCATAGCGACTTCTTGATATTTGTTGGGGCTCTCCATTTAATTATTACTCAGTATCTTTGATCCTTTTTATTGGACTTGTTAGGCTAGATACAGACTTCTTCAAGAAGCCAGCTTTCTTCCAAGATCTGTTATCATGCATATGTTAATTTACAAGCTGTTATTAAATCTTTCAGGAATAAGCCAAAAACAGAAAATATTCAATTATAAAAAAATACACTTCTTGATAGAACTCATCAAAATAACAAAGGTTATTAGCTGTGTAGAAAAGTTTGAGTTTAATTCTCACAGTATCAACTCAGATTTTTTTTAAGGTAAAACCGAAATTTACTATGCCTTTTTTATTCTGTGACTGTTAGCGAATTCAGGATTTCATCGTCAGACAACAAAAGCTAGCATATTGTATGAGTAGCTAAATTAAGAGTGAAGCATAGACATCTCGCCATTGAGGTAGTTGTATAAAATGTAATTGTGAGAAAAATAATAATTAATATTCTATAGTATATTTGAGCAATGTGATTACTTCATCAGCTAAGGAGTTTTGTGACTTTTTATTGACCCCAAAAATCATTTGTCTTTGAGAATGCATTGATAACGTACACAGAGATTATTTTGAAATTTGTCAGTATTGCTAGTTCTATCGGTTGATACTCTAATTAATAATAATTGTACTTTATTGAACTGCATTTCGACAAAAATACTTTATAATAATTATATCAAAGCTTGAAATCTGTCTTGTCAGATCTCATGGAACATTCAATAACAGGGAACATCCGATAACATCGATCGTGGGACACCTCAGACCGTTTAACAAAGTTGTCAAATCTCTTCATTACTTGTTCATTACTGACGTCTACAAACGTGACCAGGCGAATTGTTATTGAACGACTTCAAAAAAAGGAGGAGGTATAGGAGGAAAAATAAAATAATCCAATAAAATACAGAATGTTCCATTTCAAAAAGTTGAGTTATTGCCAATAGTATTTTGTCTCTCTGAAAAATATCATAGTAGATGATGGGTGGTTCACTTTTGTCTCAAAAGATACTCTTAGGCTTAAAGAATCAACTGATGAAAAGTTGGTTTAGATATCTTGAATTGAGCTTTGCATCTTTGACACAAAGATTGATATAAGTCTGTAATAGTTTTTAACTGAATAAGTCTAGGACACCTGGATGCGTCATATCAACACTTTAGTGAAAAATCTATAAATGTACCAAAAATGAGGGTTTGCCAATAATAAAAAAATCGATAGCTTGAATAGAAAAAAATCCTGACAGCCTGTAGCCAGCGGAAAGATAAATTTCTCAAAATTCATCGAATCGAAATTTGAACATCCATTGCTTTTTCTTTATTATTATTTTTTCTTCATTATTTTTTTTCTGTGCATTTTATGAAAATTTGCTTGGAACAAAAGTTGTATGTACTGATTATATCTATAACCCACAATTATTTTTGATGGTACTTACACTACGGTACCTTTTGATAATTTTTTTAAATGATTGAACGGTCACCATTTTGAAACGACTTACACGATTATGCCCAATAATGAACTCGGTCAAGATATTTAAGAGATTGATTTTTGTAGTAAATTTGAACTTGATATTGCGACCTCTATCGTGTTAACAAATTTCGTAATATCCCATATATACATTGTGTCCAATTCGGAACCATATGGAAAACTTTTTTGTTATAGATTTTATGAAAAAAAGTTATTCTGGATGAAAAGTTTTGCATAGTCCGAAACTTAAAATTCAACCATCAGATATCAATTCTTTTAATCCGTATACGAGGTGAGTCAAAAATATGAATTTCGCTCAAGACTAAAGTACCTTTATTTTTGAAAATATCGAAAGTTAAATAAATAATTAAATTTTATCGATTGGCGTAGAAGTTAGAAATGAGATTAATGAAAAATAAAATGATATTTATTTGTTTACCATAATTTTGATATAAGTTTATTTTCCCTATTTAACAATGTTACTCTACCAGTTTTTAACATAATTGTCTGCATCATTAAATTAAAAATTATAACAAAATACAATTCTAAAATTAAAACTTCAGTACAATTTGGCACCCAAAATACTCACCGGTGTACTAACGTAAGTTTCCATAAATTAACTCAATTGGATATCAATAAATATTTTTTACTAAAAATTGGACCCACGTTATTAGTTGGTGCACTGGAATATACAAAATAAAATTAATTCTATTGGTGCTGTTACTTGTGAAGTTGTGCAGATGCAGTTTGATTGATAACTTTTGGCAACAACTTCACAAGTACCAGCACCAATAGAATTAATATTATTTCATATTTTTTGGTGCACCAACCAATAAAGTCAGTCCAATTTTTTGTAAAAAAAAATATTTCACACTTTTCAGTGTAACATTATTCACGAAAATCGTTGAATGTTCACTAATACAAAGGAAGATATCCTATTACCCACGTATATTATTTCCTTGTACTTGTTATTATGCAGAGAATATCTCTGCGGAAATACGCTTAAGTATTTTAGATGTAACCATTTTACTACCGCTTAACTCGAAAACCGCAACTCTAAGGAAAAAATGTTCATTATAATTGTTGCTACAAATATTATTGTCTTTCATATAGTACCCAGAGATATTCAGTTTTTGAAAGAATTCACCCCTTCCACATAGCGAAAATACACATATGTGAGATTTTAAGATGAATGTAACTCGAAAACCGTAACTATTTGAATGTTCAATTTAAACGTTTCCTATGTTTAATTGTGGAATCTCGAATTTTTGATTTAGCTTTTACGAATATGGGACCAAAAAAATTGGTATCTTTATGTAAAGGCTTTTAAAGATACCCTGTATACGTATCTAGTATGTATCTACTTGAAATATCAGTTAGTTAAATATTAATTTGAAATTCATCCAACCATAAGTACAATAAAATCTTCCAGACTTCTCTACTAAGTCACCTCGAATCTTTGAAATCGAACTTTTTCGAACTTAGTATAAACAACACACTAAACATCACAAAGGTCTCCTCAGTCTATTTCTTTGAGCAGCATCCTCGAACTTATCAAGGTGACTTAAAAGAAAGAAAACTAAGCAAGACTGGGTTAATGAATGTTCAATTATTTACCAGCTTCAAAGTGGATACCTATATTCCTTGAATGAGCAGGTTTGTCCTCATGGAAGTTAGGGGTCAGAAGGAGGAAAATAACACACACAGACAAACGGACGAACAGACGCAAGTAAACGAAACTTTCCACCACAAACTAAAACGCAATTACTGTTAGCAAAAAGTTGAGCAAACAATCGCTGAACCTAACAAGGATGTTGATGTTGACAGCTGCTGAGAAGAGAGAAGCGAAACGTAGCAGCAGTTCATTAAAATTGTAAGATATACATAAATAGTAGATGCATTGCATTTTACTGGTATAATATCGATTGGGAGGACTTGGTACTGAGAGAAAACCAAAATATTGTAAAAAGTTCATTGTAACGAAACCACCAAATCCTTATTCAACATGGCTGAATGTTGAATTCACACATTCCAAAATCCTTGCGAATATCAGACAGATAATATTTATAACTATACTACAGATTATTAACCAGAATAATTTGCCTAGACCAGAGCACAAAGAGAATGATTGTAATTATACAGCATGTGCAAGATAAAGATGAGATAGCATTAGTCTTGATAACGATGTTCATTGAATGAATGAATTGAATGTTGACGTCTTCCACTTGAAAGCTACGTCGGTACATATAATTTTTGACATACACCCAAATATAAAAGTCATGAGATGTTAGATGTGGTGGTCGAGGAGGATAGAAAATGTTCGATGACTCTCAAAAACTCGCCACTTGAATTTTGAAAATTGAGACTTTTTACATCCTCATTTCACGATATAGAAGACCACTGAATCTCTCAACTCTTTTCTGTTTAACCAACTCCATATCTTTCACCGTTTTTAGATCAAAAGCATTTTTTAATTAAAAACCTCCTATTAATATACATACCATAGGGTCACTAGAAATCTTCCTGACCTAGTCCTTGTCGTTACTTTCTCAAAAACTCAAGAAGAGATTTATCTATCTAAGTAGAAACCTAAGTGGTGATACGAAATGTTGGAATATAACATGTTTAGGGGTACGCATGTATGATAAGAAAACGAAACCCTAATAAAATCATTCTGGTGTATCTGTCAGTCTCACAACCAATTTTTTTCTAAAGAACGACAAAAACTCAAATTTTACATAGATTTTGGTGATCATATGACGGCCCTAGGTAAAGCCTATAAACGAGTTCTGCTACGGGTATAGATTTCATGGGGCTAATTGGAAAATTGAATGAAAAAAACTCTTCAAGTGGGTCAAGTGACATATCACTATATTGTGAGTTTGTGAAAATGTATAGAAAATAGAAAGGCTAGAAACACGTGATTTCTAGCTAAACTGCAAGTTATATCGGTCTTTGTAGAACATTACCTTTTTTAACGAGGTATTTTGATTTTCAACAGTTACACACATTTTCGGGATATGGCGTCATCGGTGTTTTTTTTAAGTAATACCCTATGCCCTATATCTTTTTGCAGATAGTCACTTTTAAAAACATTTCAATGATATGGGGCATAGGGTTTGATGGGTATGCGACTTGTGGTTTTTAAATAATCAATAAAATATTTCCTATTTTATCGAAATTAAAGTACTCAATTTTTTGTGATAAAATTTATTTTTTTCAATAAGTAATAAACATTTAGTGCTTCTCTAATATTATTACTGTATTTTTTTAAACCACCAGTCGCACACCCATTAAACCCTTTATCATTCGAATTGTTGTAAAAGTGAGTACCTATCTGAAAATGCGAAAAGATAAATACATACTGCCAACGCCGCTTCTAGAGGGTGCCAATTTCGTGGTGCGCCGTCGTCATAGGGCGCCAAAGGCGTTATTTTAAAATAACTGCTTTTGATGATTTGAGGGTAGATTTTTAGTACCTACTCTGAACTGAGCAAAGCACCCTGCATGACCTGTAGCTTAATCAAAAATCGTTATGGGGTCCTTCTTCTAGGCACCATGTTAATGCCTTATTATCAAAAATAAAAAACTTTTGAATTTATATTGTCAACGGCAGTATGGTACGATGTAATTTCTAAGGTCAATATAGTTAGTAAATTGTTGCAAACTAAAGACTTTGATCTGAAGGCAGGAGAGGAAGCGTTAAATAATTTATTGTCCTATATAAAAAAATGTATAATGTTTCGATGTATTTTATAAAACGGCGTCAGTTATACCAGAACAATTAAGTATTGAGATAAAATTTGCATCGGTGCAACGTCGGCAAGTTAATCGTAAATTTTCAAATGAAACTGCTGCAGACGCATCAACAAACGACCCAAGACGATATTTTTTTTAAATAAATGTCTTTTTTTGTTGTTTCGAGATGTTAGAACATCATCAATAGAAGAAAGGATTACATTATTGAATGAGCAATATAATAACTATAGCTTTCTGTATAAAATTGAATCTCTCGATAATCATGATAATCCAATAGAAGATTTGGTTAATGATTTGTATTTAAATTCAAAAATGACAAAGACAAAGTCATTTTGATCCAGTTGATTTAGAGTTAATTGCTTTGAAACCCTTTAAAAAAAAAGAAGACAACAAGTCTCCCCTTGATATTTGGCGGTATATTTCTCATAACAAATTAATTACCATATTTCCAAATGATTCAATTGTGATTAGTCTATTTTTAACGTTACCCGTAACAAGGGCTCGTTTATCCGTTTAACCGTTTATCTGGTGTTTTATAATTATTATGATTATTTCTGAATTCTCATGGAGAAAGTTCGTAAAGAGCAAATTTAGAATTATGCTAAGAGAGTTGTTTTGTTTTTTCAGTGTTGTTTATATAATCTTCATAAATGTCTCTTTTATATGTATAAAAATGGAAATGTTGTTAATTTTTTAAGAATATTAGTATATTTTCATAATATATGTGCAAGACTTGAAGATGTGATAGCTTTTCCAAAAATATGGAAAAAATTTATATTAACTTACCCTCTAAAATGCACCATTTTCGAGATACCGGGTGTTGAAATTGAAAAAAAATCGTTTTTTTGTGAATATCTTCGAACAGTTTGTCGTACAGAAAACGGATTTTGTAATCATTTTCCACTCATAATAAGTTTTGAGTAAGAAAAAATTTTTGTTAAGTCAAAATTGGTGAAGATTTTGAAGGAGTAGTGGGTGTATTTTTCCCCAATTTCTACGCCAATGGAAAAATTACGGTATTGAGACGCCCATTTGAACCGCCAAAGTTTTCTACTCAAAAAGGTACTGTTGGTCGTGAGAGAAAAATTAACTTTTGTTTTAAAAAACACCATAAATTTTTTTAAATATTTTTTTTTATTTACTAATTAAACAAAATTTATTTAAACGTTAGAACAAGTAACAAAAGCTAAAATTGACCGTGTTTTTTTTTCAACATAAAAGTAGATTTTTCTCGAAAACGGTCGACTTTAGAGCTCACGACCAACAGCGCCTTTTTTATGTAGAAAACATTGGCGGTTCAAATGGGCACCTCAAACCCGTAATTTTTCCATAGGCGTATAAACTGGGGAGAAAAACACCCACTACTCCTTTAAAATCTTTACCAATTATGACTTAACAAACATTTTCTTCTGACTCAAAACTTAGCTTATTATGAGTGGAGAATGTACAAAAGCTGTTTTCTGTACGATAAACGGTTCAGGAGATATTCACAAAAAAACAGTTTTTTTCCATTTCAACACCCTGTATTCCGAAAATGGTGCATTTTAGAAGTTAAGTTAGTATAAACTTTTTTTCATATTTTTGGACGAGCTATCACATCCTCAAGTCCTGCGCATATATTATGAAACACCCTGTATAATGAATAAGATCGTCTATTTTTTTAAACCATTAAATGCTTTCGCACGAAGTCTCCCAACCTAGAAGCGGCACTGCCTACTGCGTTATAAAGCGGATAAATTCAATAAAATCTGATTTGAAAATGAAAAACGCTCGGACACGTCAATATTTGTTTTTGTTCTAGATTTTTTATATGTAAAACTAGAATATACACGGTGAGTAAAAACAATATGACTTTATCGATATGTTTTTTAAAAGGCAACTCACAGTTTTCATTGTAGAATTCGATTGGGCACATCTTTTCGCGTACGGGAAGGTAAATTTAATTAATAGTCACATAATGAAATTTTAGAGAAAAAAGAGTAATGTCATCGATAAACGGTAATACATTTTATCAAAACTTTGAAATAACTTTACAATAAGAAAAATGACGCTGCTAGATAAATAATGACATTCAAAACTTCAATTTCACAACCTACCGCGCAGGTAGTTGAGCTATTATTATCATCTGAGCAGTTACATTCAAATGGTAAAATTAGATATAGGGAATGCTAATATCAACCGAAATAGAAATAAGAAGTATATAAATTATGATGCAAAAAAAACAGGGTGTTCTATTCAAAATAACCAAATTTTTGGTTCTGAATGTATCAGACTTGGTTGGTTGATTTTAAACACACAGTGCAATTTTTGGGCGTTCTGTCAGAATTCAATTAAGTATTAAGATACATTTTAGAATTTCTCCTTTACAATTTCAACTATCTATCTGAAAAACAAGATACACCAGGATAACTACACCTATGTTTTTTGAGACGTTTTTTAAGAAATCTCATATCAAAAAACTGTGAAAAATAATGACACAGTATGTTTATAGAAGTTATCTTCAATTTTGAAGAAGAAGTTAGTGTCGACATCAGTTAGAACCGGAAGTTCTGTCACAACGTCAATAGTTTAGATCGATTAAAAATTGTGAGAAACCCCTGTAAGTTTATTTTCAAAATAATAACTTGAAACAGCTAACTCGAACTCAGTGGTACACACTGACAAACTTAATCCAATAAGTTGCTTATATTTTGAAAACCTGACAATTTTGGTATAGGAACATGATATATCATTTCAAAGGTATTTTGATTGTCTATGTGAAGAAATGATAAAATAGAGGATGTTCTATTTAAAAAAACGCATTTTTGGGTCATTATAGATCTGATGGACAGATCAAGAATTTTGGGCGACCCTGTATAACATAAAACGAAAACCTTCAATAATAACTAAGAAGGAAATCTTTCTAAAGCTATTACCGGAATTTCATGGTTTCACAATTCTAAAATTCAGGGTAATCGGCTACTGATAGGAGCTCTGTTTTGAACAAAACAAAAGAAAATTAATTAATTCACTGGAAACTGTTAGAGATAGGTATGGGTATCTTATAAAAAAATAACCAGAAGGCGATAGAGAATCAAATAAATTGATAATATATAGGGTGCCTCATTTGAAAAATCAAAGTTGTTAATACTTTTTGATATAAATGGCAACGTCGCAAGGCTGAAAATATTTTCAGTCGATAGATGTCTAGGTATAATCTACATAATACAATTTTCAGAACGATCCGACGAATAGTTTTCCTTAAAGGTCTTAGGTACCATCGACCGTGAATCACCATGTATATGAAGGATGTATGTCGTAGGATTTTCCAAGTCACTATATTCACTGTATTGTTAAAGTAAATTGTTACATTGTATCACAGGTAATAGTAATAATATCAAATTTAATATTATACTTCAAATCTATTCATGACGTATTTTCCAAGAGGATAAACATAACTGATAAGGATATTACGTTACATGGACCAGTGGTCAGCAGTTTCCACAAATTATTATTAGTCGTTTTTCTCATATTGCAAATTATTAAAATTTGTTCTAGAAGTTTCTATTCTTCGTATTTACGTATTTTCCATATTTCTGCTAAATTGATATTTTGTATTGTATAAAAACTGTATTCAAAGTAATAGAAGGCACTTGTGAAGTTGAATTCACATAGTCATTGTAATTATTTAAAGTTTTATTTGATTTATTATTTCTTATATTTTATATTTTCAAGATAAATAAATATTGTGTTCTTAAAAAGTTTAATTTGAGTTTGGCAACGTAACAATAAATATACCTACCTATATATTTCTTATACACATTCCAGAAGCATTTTCATGAATTAATAATTAAATTAGATTCATTGCCTATAAAATTCAGTTTTATAGAGTTATTAAAATTTAATAATTAACTGAAAATAAATATAATAATGTAAATGAGATTTTTTATATTTCATCTCGTTTAAACTTCCAATTTAAAAGCAGTCATTAAAAATGTATAAAATATGATGAAGTTTCATAATATTAAAAAAGGTTAATCGAGTCCACTTTAATTTTGAAATAACTAAGGATATTTAAAAGTAAACGACTTATAAAAGCCACCCATTATTTCTCCCTGGAAGCGACTTCTGTTTCAGCATAATGGTCTGAATTATTTTGCATCTGAAATATTATACTCACTACACCAAAATCTCTTGAACATGCCGCATTATCATAACATTTGCATTTATTCCGTTCAAATGACCTAGTCATTGTTAACATCCAATACAATGTCAAATGCAACTATTTTGTCAAATGTTTTTAGAGGCATATTTTCATTTTGAAAGATCATTTCTGCTTAGTCATATTTTTGTTGGAATGATTTAGATAGGAATGAGATACCTTTTGACGCTGTATTAACATTTTTGATATAATTATGTATATTTAAGTACATAAGCTCACAAAGCTGGATTTATTATGAGGTTTAATATGTACACTGGAAAGATATCACACAGAAGTTAATTTTTAAACGGTAAAAATTGATTGCGACTATTTGACTTAAAAAAAAAAACATAAGCTCTAGTGTTTTCAGCACCCTCTTTAATCTTTATATTGCTGATTTATATTTTCAATATCACTATGCATTTCAATATATCCAAGCTTAAACTATTTTTATCAACTTCGAAAAACGAAGAGAAATGTACCCATTGCAATCATATTCAGTAACGAATTTGGAAAAAAATATTTGTTATTATTCTAATAAAGAAAATGGTGAATATTTTGATACTATTTCATGTTTCGAGCTTTTGAGTATTGCTGAAGATTTTTCTGGATTCTTCGACCACCAAATCGGACATCTCTTGAAATTTTTCTTTGCGAAAAAGACTACAAGGATTTTCGTCGAAACGTCTTTGCTTTGTCATATTTTGACACGAAATAAAAAACACATTATTTCAACACATATTCTCTTAATCGAGTCCCAACCCCAAGAAACCTAAGCGATTTCGAGCTTATTAGATCTCATCAGCGCCACATAGGTGGACTAGCTGTGTCCGACAAAGCAAACGCAACCGGAGATTTCAATAAATAAAATGATAGATAGATATCTTCCTATAGGTACTATATACAGTGTCTTAATGTAATTTACTTATTTTAATGGGTTATTCTTGGGCTAATTTTAACTCGAAAAGTTCATATAAAGGTATGTAGGTATGTCCTCAAGAGCTTGGTTTCTGATATACAGGGTTGTAAAGTTTTATTTTTATTTAGGTTTTATGAAATAATTGAAAAACCCTCTGCGATATTAGATTAAATTTCCGAATAAAATATTGTGATATTTACATGTATACCATGTAATTTTAAACAAAAAAGTTTATCGTGCTTTTGCTGTAGAACTAGAAAATAATTGAAAACTATTGTTGTAACATAGTTATATGAAATTTAATTAAAACCAAAGACTATCTATCTAATTTCATAAATAAGACAACAACATTTTAGGTACCAGGGAGAATGTTGAAACTGTCACCCTTCTGCTTGTATGCAGGCTTCTGCTCTTCTTATCGATCTACGAATCAAATATTCCTGATTTGTTCCATATGGTATAGACCAAGTGGAAGTTCTTCTTGAGTCTGAACTAAAGCAGAAATGTTATTTGAAGACCCCATAAATAAAAGCTTAAACTATTCAAATCAGGTGATTTAGGTGGCCATAATTGAGGTCCTACAAGACCAATCCAGCGATTTATATAAACTTCATCTAAGAATTGACGAACTAAAATGCTGAAATGAGCCGGAGCACCATCATGCATAAACCACATTAGTTGGCGCTTTAAAAGCGGAACATTTTGAAGTAACACAGGTAAATGATTTTGAAAAAAATCGAGGTAAGAATTTCCGTCAAGATGTCTTGGTAGAAAAAAGATCCTGTTAAATAATCAACAAAGATTTTTTTTATTAAAATTGTACAAAAACATACTCATATCTACGCCAATGGTTGAATAAAAAAATATATATTTTCTTTTAAAGAATACGTATTCATACCACAATATTTTATCCGAGAATTTAATCTAATGTCGCAAACGATTTTTGAATTGTTTCCAAAAAACCTAAATAAAAATAAAACTTTATAACCCTGTATATCGGAAACCAAGCTTCTGAGGACATACCTTTATATTACATTTTCGACTCAAAACAAGCCCAAGAATCACCTATTAAAATAAGCACAGACAATAATTAATACCCTGTAGGTACCTATAATGGGAAATTACGATGAAATTTAGAGGTCAGTTTATAAAGATATGAAATTTTTCGTTCGTCCTCGAACTAGTAGTTCAAAAACGGCACCCTAAAAAATCTCAAAAAGTAGCCATTGACCAAATGTCTTGAAAAATATTCATGAGTTATAGATATGATTTGTACCTACAACTTTTGTTTGAAGCATTTTTTAAGTGGTAGAAAAAATAATAAAAAAGAAAAACCGTGAAATTTACCTATCCGCTGGCTACAAGCCATTGAAATTTTTTATATATATATATTTATACATATATTCCCCTAAAAACGACCAATATTCAGGATGGAGGGGGTCAAATTTTATGAAACTTGAAAATTTTATGAGGAAGAAAGAAGAAAGAGAAGATTTACAGGAAAGTTTGAACGGGATATTGTTTTGAAAATATCAAGGCTTCCCGAGTTATAGCAAGATTCTTATTGCTAAATTTTTAAACAAGTGAATAAGTAGGTACATCAATTTTCATGACTAATGAAACACTCGGAAATGAGGAATAAACATTTGTTAAAAAAGGATATATTTTATTAGTTTGTGCTGTGAAAAATTCTAAATAAGTTTAATTCCATTTTTACTCCCTAGTAGGTACTTTTGGAGTAAAAGCAGAAGTCTTATATTTACTGAGAATTGAACCAGCACCAATTAACCTTAGTTTGAATCTTTCAGTTCACCGACTAATAAAGTCTATTTAACAAAAAATATTTATGTAACCTTCGCATGGCCAATCAAGAAAGGTATGAATAAATGAAGTTGACCAATTCAATCAGTTAATAATTCAATATGTACATTTAGATTTGGATTTTGATTTAGAAAGCAGAGTTTCGTTAATGTTATACGTTAGTTTCGCATGTGACAAGTACCAATATACCCAACATTGGTATGTCTATATATTTTAAAATATTAAATATATGAACATGAACATTAGAATTATTAAGTCGTTACGACCTGCAACCATTCGAAAAATCCCTGGAAGAAAATGTTTTTCTATGTTAAAAATATAGTAATAATAGGGTAAATTAAGGTTGATTCGTTTCTGGTCACTCTTGCTGCCAACGATAACTTAGGCAACTCACTAAACATGTTTGTATACGTATGGCTTCATTTGTATGGATTCATATTCAGGCTTTTGTTATCATTGAACAAATAGCAAAAATTACAATTGGGTACAAACGATAACTGCGAAAACAAATCATTCTAGTTCTTTATAATATATTCCAAGTTCCATACAGCCAAAATTGGTTTCAAAGTGAAAAACATGGAAGTTGCCCAAATCGAATTTTACGAACTAGTGTGGCAAAGTAAGCTGTAGAGTAAAAAAGTACTTATACCTTTCTATCTACTTATTTGAATATCTACATTATTGATTATTGGACGACAACTATTGTTTTCAATACTTAATGACTTATACGTCAGCAAGTGTAGATTCATAAACTTAGGCGCCTAAAAAGATATGCATATATTATTTCCTTTGTATGTATCTGCCTTTTGATTTATAAATAATATAGATAATATTTTAGGTAATAAATGTGTTAGAGAACAGGGGTACTGCTCTCTCCAACAACAATATAAAAAGAATATTTTTCTTTTACATAGTATTTTTTTAATTGATTCATAAATCATGCTGTAAAATGTAAACAACAACATAACCAACATCAATTAATTACCTCACCTTTCTCTGGCGACGTTTCATCCGCAAAATATTCAGCTGAATTTTCACTTTGAAGGCGGCCAGATCGTCTCATGCAGTTTCTGGAATGAGCACCAAAAAATTAAATCACTCACCTCCACCACAACGAAGTACAGAGACGTACGAGCGGACAGATTTATCTCGCTGAGTATCGGATGAACACGACTCTCGCCGGCTATCGGCCGTCGTACGGAACGCGGGAACGGCGACTGACAGGTGCGGCGACGGTGCCTCTTCTGTGTGTGTGTGTGGCTCGTTTCGGGGGCGGCCGACGACACCGCCCCAACGCAAGCGCCGGCGGCACACATCGCGTCTAGCCCGGACGGCAGTGTCGGAGGTTAAGACAACTATTGCCGAATTCTTCACGGATTTGGCCTAGCCCCCTAACCTACATACGACAATGGACAATGCAAAGGATTCTCTTGTGGGTAAGTAGGTAATTACTTCAAGTGGGCTAGAATATAGAGAATATAAAAACAGAGAAATACCACAACACACCAACAAATGTATTAATTATTGTCACCCGACAATTGTTTCGCCAACAAAGTTGGCATCTTCAGGGGTAAACCTGTTACCTGTGTTAGTAACAGGATATGTGGAGAGGGCGATTTCTGTCGATAATTGACAATCTGTTTGCAGTACATGAAAGACATAATTATTTGCAGCAACATTTATAATGAACATTTTATCCTTAGAGTTACTGTTTTCGAGTTAAATCGATGTTAAAATGGTAACAACTAAAATATTCAAGCGTATTTCCGCAGCGATGTTCTGAGATCTCAATAATAACAACTACAAGCAAAGAATATACGTGGGTAATGGGATAAGTACTATCTTCATTGGTATTAGTGTATGTTTAACGATTTTCATGACTAATGATACACTCTAAAGTGTAAAATAAATATTTTTTACAAAAAATTGGACCGACGTTAAAAAAGTATAAAATAATATTAATTCTATTGGGGCTGGTACTTGTGAAGTTGGTGCCAAACTTATCAATCTACCTGCAACTGCGAGGGTTTTTTTAAATGCTTTACCTCCACGTAACAGAGCAAACATTTGGTATCAGCTCGACGGCGCACCCGCACATTCTGCTAGAGCCGTGCACAGGCAGTTGACGTTAATGTTTGAAGATCGCTGGATTGGTCCACAAGGATCTTGGAACTAGCCCCCACGGTCACCCTATTTGACGCCCCTTGATTTTTACATCTGGGGGCGTATAAAAGAGCTTGTGTACTCTACTTCTGTACATATGAGGAACGATTTATTAAACCGCGTTAACCATACGTTAATTAATTTATGCCCCAACGAAATCCGGAGGTCTGTTTCGCAAGGAGTGCATGGCAGAGTAATTCAATTTTTGAACCAAAATGGCGGTCACATCGAACAATTATTGTAATTATTTTGTTTAATTATTTTGTTATTATATTAGGGATACAACAACGTCTATAACGCCATTAATTAACGCGTTAAATGTAATTAGATCCCGGTCTGGCGATGAGTTAACGGCATTAATATTGTGTTAAAAAATAGATTGTAGTGCAGGTCAAGTCCTAGAGATAAGATAACGTGTTAATTAGACATTAACTCACATACGTTAGTTATTAGATATGGTTTCGTTTTTGCGTTCTTCGGCGGCCGTCGACAGCCGCTGCTGAAGGCATCACACTGATTCTGATGTTTGTTTATGTGAAAACATAGCACCGATACTAACATCTACTGAAGACCTGCCTATTGCCTTTCCGAGCAGCTCAAACGGAACCATATGATCCACTGCCGCCGATACCGACAACGGCAGCCGATTTCGGTCGCTGAAAAACGGAACCATAGCTTTAGACGTTAGTGTGGCCACATAATGTTATAAGTTTGTTTTATTATGTTATGGTATATTTTATACGTTTGTTTTATTCCTGTTTTGTTCTTACGTTCTAATTATATTCAATATTGTTGCTTTAACATAATTATTTTATTTAAAAAACATAAACGATGTTGCGGTTTCTGAAAAAAACACATTAAAATAGAAAATACATATTAACCAGAAAACCGTTCCAGATAGGTATAGGGAAAGTTATAGCAAATCGATGCAAAATAAAATTCTGCAGCCTACTATCCAAAAATATACAGGGTGTCTCATTTGAAAAAATGAACTTTTTTAACTTTGAAAATAATAGATCAAATTTTGGACACCCTGTATGCGATAAATCAATTGTCAATATGGATTTCCAGATTATTATTCTCCTTCTTCAGTTTACCAACAGAAGCAATTATCACCTATGAAAAATGGATAAAAGGCCAACTGTTAAAAACAGGGGTGAATCTGTAAAATTTGTCAAAAGAATCATGATATCTGAGAAACAGCTGAAAATAGGTATAGGGAAACCTAATGAAACACATCATAAAATTTCCTGAGAAATCCAAAACAGAAATAATATACAGGGTTTTCTATTTAAAATAAGGAAGTTAAAGACGACTTCCGGTGTAACCGGAAGTCGTGTGACTGAAAATATTTTAGAATGAAAGAAAATTTTGAATAACCCTAAATCCCAAAGTATCAAACTTCTAAGTTTTTTGTAACCCCAAAAACTTCTAATGAACGGCTGCGGTGAGAAACCCTGTATAGCGGTTATAATACGGATGAAACGGAAACTAAATATAAACCTAGATCTTGAACTATTCAGTAACTGGCTCCTACAAAACAAATTGAATGTGTTCTTAAACAAAAAATAAAATAACTAATATTCCAAATATAAAATTGAATAATGTCATTACAGAAAATGTAACGAAAATAAAATATCTTGGCTTGATTATAGACAATAATCTTAACTGGAAAGAACATACTTATCACATAAAAAGTATAATTATTGCAATGATCGGAGCCCTATATAGAAACAGACATTATCTTACTGATAAGAGTAAAAAGAAATGTATATAATGCATTTTTTCTAACACACTTCAGATACCTGCTTCCGATATGGGGTGCGTTACTATTAGTTTTAATACTATGAAAACTTTACAAAACAAAGTATTAAAAATTTTATTTTCATAAAATCGCCTAACACATACAGTAGAACTCTACCAAGCATTGGGAGTATGTCAGTTGGACACATTGCTTGAGTTTGAACAATGTAAACTTACATAAAATCATAATAAATACCCAAAAGTCAAACTCAGAAACCTACAATCTTCGTAAGAGATTTGCATGGTCACAACACACAATCACAAGATAATATATATCACAGTAAAATCAAGTCTAACAAAGGTTTATTTACTAAAATGTATCAATCTCTCAGGACTTAAGTATAACAAATTACGCGAGAATATTATAACTATTAATATATCGAGATAATTATGCGATTTATAATAGTCGGGCACATTTTTAGGTGAAGAGGCGACAGCCGAGTCACCTAGCAATATCGGAGACGGTGTTAAATCGCTAATAGTCGAGTTGTATTCAAAGCTTTATTGTATCATTGACAACGGGGTGCAACAAGGTTTTATAGCATTTTGTTTTTGCATTTCAAAAAGTCATCATTAAAATCATGCAAGATTTTGATATTCCTGACGATATTATATTAGCTGCAGCCAACACTATAAGGTTGAACTTGCTTCCGGACAAATCTAAAATCCATTATGAAAAAGAATATCTACATGTTCAAGGTGCAGAAGAAACAGTGTTGCTAGTGTATTTCGCAAAATTATCTGAGGAATATTCGGCTTCGGAAATATTCCATGTTAGGAGCGAGTTGAGAACTGAAGGAAATAGTGGAAATCAATACGTTTCATCAAGAAGAAAAACATTGGTTATAGAGTAAACAAGTGGAACATTTGAAAAAAAAATAGCGAGGAGTACAACTGCTATCTCCCCTTTTCTTGATTTGAACTATACTTATGTATATCTGTTTGCCAGCTATTCCATAAAAAATTACTGTTTATCTACCACAATTCAAAATTAATCGTGTAAAGTGTAAACAAAGGTTAGGTGTAAGATGCCCGTGCTTAGTTCCAGTGACGTCCGACATTGTCGTTCCATGTTGAAGAAATAATTTGATCTTGCTTGAATCAGATAATATAATTAATCATTATTGGATCACATTTGGATCTGTGTTAAGCTTAACAAGCGGCGAGATGCCTTCGATCTAAGTACAAATTCGAAATTATCTAAGTCTCTAAGCCGTATGGGGCCTGAGAAATCGCTGCAGAGTCCATCTATAGAAAGAACCGAAAGTAATAAAAACTATTTAAAAAATCAAAAGTATTTACAAGAGAACAAGTCAAAGAGTTTGTGCGTTCTGCCCCAGAGGAGGAGGTTTTAATGATGAAAGGGGCTTTTCCAACTGAAATTGATCATGAAAACTTCTTATAATATTATTTGGTATCTAACGTATTATGCTTTCGTAACTAACGTATTAAATGATGTTAACTAATGTATTATGAGTAACTAAGGTTTTATTATTTTTTTACTGGAATTGTTCATGAAAACTAATTATAATATTATTTGGTATCTAACGTATTATGCTTTCGTAACTAACGTATTAAATGATGTTAACTAATGTATTATGAGTAACTAAGGTTTTATATAAGTATTGGTACGTTTATGATGTTAATAATTATTAATAAAGATTTCATATAAAAATATCTTAATTTGCAATGATACGCTAAAAAATATAAGGCAGAGAAATTATTTATAAAATTATTGAAATCATATTTAGATATTTTGGAATAATGTATAAGAGTTAAATATCCGCCATTAAAAAAAATGTAAATCTTCGATACCTGTGCTCTATGCATTGTTTAGAAGATCTCAAATAATTTATGAAAAATGTACTAATGTTGGAATCAAATAAATTATTTTGAAAAAAAGCGAATGGAATTTCTCCTATGAATGTACCGTTCTACGAGTACATATTGTATGTATAATAAACTTTCAAAAACTAATACCAAACTTCACTTGTAGACTTTTTAGAGAGATAAAAAAGTCATTTATTTGAATATCCAAAGCTAGATGCACACGGCACCACTCCGTCCAGCTCTGGCCCGTGCATTTTATTGCAAGAGTATTGAACTATCTGTCCTCAAAGCGATAAAAACAATAAAAGATCGAGAGATTAACAAAAGAAATGGATAGGTAGATGCTAAAGCACACTGTTTATTGAATGGTTTTGGGTAAAACACCTGTCCAGAGATGATGAGGTTAACCCAGAGGCCTATGATAATTATCTCCAGACTGGTGCTGTATCACAAACCATAAAATAAAATATGTATGTTTTATCTATTCCGACCCGAATATTGTTCCAATATTTGAAATCAACCAATCAACTTTGCACAGGTATCAAAACGTATATCGGAATGTTTAAAAAAGCCAGGATACTTTGTGTCTCGCACTCTGATAATCTATTTATTTATGTATTTTAAGGCGGAAACACGGGGAACAAAACCATTTTATCTAGCTTCGATTTTTGTTAAAGAGCCAAAAAGTATGTTACACTACCACACACAGGCAAATGTAACAATGCAAAGAAACAATATGAATCGAAACCAATAAATGTTTTTCTTTGATTAAATAGTTATATCGGGAATTCTATCTGCCAAGAAACCATAGTACACTGTGCTGAATGAACAAGAAGATGATTCTTAATTGTTAGATAAAAAAGTGACATGTACGAACAGAACTTAGACCATGAGGATTCCTTTCATTTAGATTACAATAATGCATACATTTATAGACTTCGTAGGAGAAATCGTAAGTTATAAAAATTTTTAAGTAAGTCAACCTCGGGAATCTTTTATTTTTATCATATATTCTATATTTTTCAAATGAATATATTATAGTTTATTTTATTAAAAAGTGTACTAGTTTATTTTATTGAAAAGTGTACTGAAATGAAAACGGGCTGGGTTTGCCACAGGGTTTGCACAGTAAGAAGTTGACCGCTCTAACAATGCGGCTACCAGAACTTAAATTTGAAGAGTTTAGTCACTATGTGGAGTTCATTGTTCATAGATATTATATTATCTATGGTGGAGTGACTTGGTTCTATCGATTGATCCCCTTTATATGTTCTTGGATTGATCAATGAACAAACATTAAATTCATGAAGCTTTATAGTATTATTATGTTCTATGGTTTATATGATTCTATTTTGTTTGTGTTTGTGGAGATGACAAAATGATCGTTTTTACAAGGATGACTTATTTGAATTTTAATTTAAATTTATTAGAGAGATAATTTTATTTTGCCTCCGTCCTTCACATTAAACCATACAACTTAATTTTTTGTCATAGGTGTTACTTCGCTATCTTCGGAAATTAGAAGGGGAAAGGTCAGAAAGGAAAGAAAGAAAGAATATAAGGTTTTCTTTTATCACTTTTCACAAAAACCTAATAAAAGGAGATGTGGATTACGATTGTGTTTTTATGTTTGTTCGCGCGTTTTGCATAAAAACACCAATTTTATTTCAGAAATAAATACTGATCTTCTCAAAATCCAACTAATCATTCTCCTCAAACAGCATGAAGGTGATTATTTTCGGTAATAAAGACAAGAGCTTAAGCTCCCAAGAACATTAAATTTTGTTATCGCTATATCTTTAAATCACTGATTTGAAAACAAAAATAAAATACTACAGTGAAATGTTTTAGGTTAAAATTAAAGTAGAGCAGAGTTTTCATATTCATGTCTAATTCCCCCAATGTGATACTGTGGAACGGTTTAGTCAAAGCTATAATAATTGTTCCAATAGATTATAATTTGAAAAAAATGTAGATGTGTTTAAATACCATTTGAAAAAATCAACTAGATAAATCTTCTATAACATATTTTTTTACAATAATTGATCATGTAATTTCTCAAGACAAACAAACATCTCCTTCTCGTTGTAAGTACTCTCTACAACGAACTCATCATCAGTCAAAGCAATCCTATATCTTTTCTAGGCTATCGCTAGTTCTTCATAAAGAATGATTTCTCAAGATATGCAGATCAGACCAACATATTATCATTTTCACTTAGTATATTTTCTAGGGAGAACGAACAAAACTGATTGAGCTTGGCAGAATGCCGGCTCTCTTTTGGCCGAATTCGAAAAACGGGTGAGGTATACAATTCAATTGTGTGTTTGCTTTTTTTATAAATGAAAATCGAAATACATTTTGAAAATGTTTCTATACTTTGGATGAACTACAAATCACAAATTGAAATATCAGCATATGAATAATGATATTAGTTTAAAACAAAACACAACAAGTGAAAA